>SKCR01016411.1:0-159728 GCA_019454045.1 Zanthoxylum bungeanum | reverse complement strand
AACGGATGTGGCATCACGTATGGTTATGTGTTTCTTTGAAGAACACAGATCGGAAACTATTAGAGTTTCGACAAGAAGTAGATAAACAGATCGATATAGTATTATGCCGTCACGGTAGACCGTAATGGAAAATACTTAAGCAGTAGTAAGTTTCAAATGACATGAAAGAGTACAGATTCTTTCAGAGAGGACTCCTCCCGAGACACGTCAGTTTGACGGTGTGTCCAAACTAAAAACCGAATTTTTGTTGGACATGATAAGGTTTATCACGAGTCGCTCTGAGCTATCATTTCCTTCAACAGGATATGTATTAACAGTGCAAAACTTATTTAGAATAAGGTTCCATATAAATCTGTTTGACAGATATCATATAGGATATGAACAGAAAGAACATGGTTTCTCATTCCTGATAATTGGGTATGCCAGGCATAAAGTTTGGATGATACCAAACTAGAACCCAAATTGGATAAGTTCATACATAGGTTATCCTAAGGGAAAACCTTAAGTATATACTTATAAATCTCGCATGAGAACAAATGATTATCTCACCATGCGGTTTTCCTGAGAGGAATACCGATATGCAGTGGAAATTGGGAGGGGACAAGTAAAACTCGATGAAAATCGGAGTAGTAATACTGTCAAGGCACGAAGTTCGTAATGGAACGTAAATAGTTCATCAGGGATGAAACTAAACCATTAATCTTCGAATACACAAGAACCGCGTAGATCGGAGAGAAACAGAAAACAACCTGGGGTATGGGTTTCTGATGTAACCTCTTAAAGATGTAAATCTTATTGAGGGAATACCAACCGACTACGTACGAGGAAGTGATACAAGTATCGACTCCCTATTATGGCAAAGTGCCATTAGTCCAAATGGATTCCATGTACAACAACTATGTTTGGATACTAGTTGTTGTACCGCAAGGCATTGTGCCTATTGGTACTGTAAACGTCTTCAAGGAAGACATACATGGATGGAAACATACCAACGTACAAAGCTAGGCTTGTGACGGAAAGGTAATCGTTATTAACATTGTGTTAATAACGGTTCAACCTTTTACCTGTTGCCATGGAAATCCATTTTGAGAGATGCTTGTTGATACTGCATATTTCATTTATGAAATGCGTCAGTTGTAGATCAAAATCGCTTTCCTGAAAAGGAAACCGTTTGAGGATGCTTACAACATCCTGACGATTTTGTATAACCGACAAAAAAGGTTTGTGGGTTATTCGATCCATGTTTGGATTGAAGCAAGCATAAGGGTTCTTGGAACTATCGTTTTGAAGTAATCATAATGGTTTTATGATTTAACTCAAAACGAAATGATTCTTGTGTATATAAGGAGGTTAGTGGGAGTGCACTGATAATGAAATTCCCATAAGCAATTGGTGAAAGCTTGGCTTTCATAGAAATCCCCGTAGAATTCGGGGAGTAACAACCTTTATTCAAGGAATAAAGATCTACTGGGATAGATTTGGAGTTGTTAACACTCTCTGGGAAATTGTACATTTAAAAGGTACTTGATATGGTGTCTCATACGCTTTGAGCATATGGAGTCACAATCAGGACAATCCAAGTGATAGTCACTGGATTGAAGTTATGGACATCTATTAGTATCTTAGAAAACTAAAGATGCTGTCTAAACCTATGGAGAATGAGAACTGGAAGTGACTTGGATCACTGCTGCAAGTTTCCAAACAGTTAATACTGCGGTACTATAAAGTTTGAATAACGGGACAGTGAGCTGGAATCTTCCGAGCAAGATACTGTTGCCGAATAAACAACAAATGCGGATTATTGCTGCGGCTGAGGCAGCAATAGAACCCATTGGGATCGAAAATAAATCTAATTAGATTAGATATAATTCTGTTAGCTGCTGAGCTGGGCGTCAGCACAGTCTAAAGAATTAAAGGTCTCATCATCGACGATCCAGATATATACTTCTATATTCATCTGATTCGTTCGGATCATACATCGTGGCGATGTGGTGATCGTATAAATCGCGTCAGACGATAATCATGCAAATCTGCTGACGAAAACCTTTCTCAGCAATTTGAGCGAACCGTACATAGTTCGGTTGTACGACACTTGAGTGACTGGCTATGTGCCAAGTGGAGAATGTTTTGATAATATGACCCATAGCGTCACTATTTGTACAGATCACAGTGTTGTTGTACAAATTAATTATGTGACCAGGAAATTGCACTCTCATCATTTGTGATTTGATCACCTTAGATATATAAATGAAGAGAGGTCCATATGATTAGTTCCTGGATTGAGATGATATGAGACAATATCAGTCCACGAAGGATTTATCATTAAATCCCTAGTCGTAGTATTATCGAGACTGGACATCGATAATGCGGAATAGGCTAGTATTGCACTTGTGCGCGTTGTGAGGGCACAACAGCATAGTTCTAATATATTTGGGTATTGGATACTCATGTAAGTGCGATAGGAGGTGTGTGTTTCACCGATGGTACGGGAAACAGCTTCGCTCTGGATAGACCCCTCGAATCCCATTGGTATTATGACTATGTGTCTATGGGAGTCCGACATCAGGGTAGGTGTATTTGGTCTTAACCTGAGACTTACCCGCTAATGCTTACGACAATCAATATACTTTAGTTGAGGTCGTCTAGGACTCTAACCGTTCTGTGTACGCCAATGCTGGGTATATTGAGAATCGTAGAGTATTGGGTGTGATGTCAAGACGGAAGTATCACTCCAGTCATAGTGGAGAGATGTCACGCAGGATACGGTATTAGTGCTCTTAAGTGCTGGCCAGCCATCGGGATATTATGACAAGGTCATGTATATCCGATTATAGAGACTAGTTACCAGACATCCGACATGTACTTCGGACGGGGCAGACACTTATCCAACCCCAACCCTAGCACGTGACTATCCGATACTGGACCGATATACACGATTTGTATACTACTACTACGCTTGATATAGATCTTAAATATTCTTAGATGAATATGACCGGAGAATGTAGACTTCGTGCTTTGCTAGAAGCCGACTTGTCTCGTAAATCAGTAGAACGTAGTACTTGGTACATACGTGATTCGGATACTCCGACGACCGTATTTACTGCCGACTTATCCGGGGATCTCATGGGTCGCTTCCCGATAATGCACCGATGACGCATAACTCGCACTCATTAATAATCTGGGATTATATAGAAGAGAGAGAAAATTAATCTAGGATTAATTACGGAGATATTTTATCTGGGATAAAATATCGTCTAAAGAGAGAGAATGATTAATTTGGAATTAATCGGTAAATTAATATATTCGATATATTAAACGAAATTAGATTTCGACGCGGAATTAAAATTAGATTTTAATTCGGGCGAACGAATTAATTTAGAATTAATTCGTTAGCGATGTAAATAGTGAATTCGCTAGGCGTAATCAATTTAATACGACACGACGGAAAACTCGCTAATTGGGAATTAGCGAACCCGAGCCCGAGTGTGATTGCGAACGCATTCGTATTTCGAATTCGAGTGCGGCGACGCAAGTCACATCAACGTCAAATCATTCGTCACATCAAGCATCAAATCAAAAGTCACTTTGAGTGATTGATTGATTGATGTGATTGATTGATTGAAAGACTACATGTCACTTTGATAAAGTGAAATGAATAGTTGATGGTTTTAGGTGAAATAGTGTAAGTTAGTGGAAAGTATTTAACAATTGATTTTAATTATTGTTGGTAAATGTTTAATATTTTTATGAAAAATATATAAGGCATTTTGGAAATGCTTTACTACCTAATACACAATTTCTTCCCTCCTCCATTTCTTCTCTCTCACAACTCACACGCCCACGCCAAAGGGCTCTCTTTCTTCTTCTACTTTCAGCTTACTGCCGTGAGCTATAGGGAAGCAATGAGTGGTTTGTTTTGTTGCAAAAACACAAGTGCTAGCACACTTACGAGACTTGCGAAGGTGTTAGGGAGGTTCACCCATGAGGCGGGATCCGTTCGACGAAGCTTGGAGCTTGACGAAGACCAAATTTGAAGCCAAAACAGTGAGTACATTCACTGCAGTTCACGCCTTTGGCAGAGGAATTTCGAATTTTTTGCTTGCTTGCCGCGTCTCTCAACCGATCGATGTGAGTATTCCGCTACCTCCGTTGATGTATTCACACATGATTTCATTGCTTGTATGATCTTGGGACCTAGATATAAACCTAACAATCGACTCCGTGAAATGGCAAAGTGCCATGAAATCCGAATAGACTCAATGCATGAAATCAAGTTTGGACTTGATTCTGCTTCCCGAAGGAATTGTTCCTATCGGTTGTAAATGGGTTTACAAAAGAAAGCGCGGGCCTGACGGTAAGGTTGAAACTTACAAGGCCCGACTGGTAGCAAAAGGTTACACGCAGTGACCTGGCGTCGACTAGGATGAAACTTTTTCACCGGTAGCAATGCTTAAGTCTATCCGGATTTTGCTTTCTATAGCTGCGTATCATGACTACGAGATTTGGCAAATGGATGTCAAAACGGCTTTTCTAAATTTCTTGAGGAAGAAATCTATATGGAACAGCCGGAAGGTTTCACGTCCAGCGAAACCTCGGGTATGGTATGTAAGCTTAAGAAGTCCATTTATGGACTTAACAAGCTTCACGAAGTTGGAATCTTCGATTCGATGAGCTTATTAGATCGTCTGGTTTTTCAAGAATTCGGAAGAATCCTGTGTGTATCAGAAGGCCAGTGGGAGCATGGTCGTATTTTTAGTCCTATATGTTGATGACATCCTAATCATTGGGAATGATTTAGGTATGTTGCAAGGCGTCAAAGCGTACCTCTGTAAGAATTTTCTCCATGAAGGACCTGGGAGAAGCTTCCTATGTTTTAGGGATAAAACTCTATAGAGATAGACAAAGAGGCTGATTGGGTTATCCCAATCAACGTACGTAGATAAGATCTTGGAACGGTATAGCTTTGGTAACTGTAAGACAACAAACATAACGTTCAGACATGGGATTCATCTTTCCAATAAGATGTGTCCATAAACAGAAGATGAGAAGGTTAGAATGTCTAACCAACCTATGCTTCATGTTTGGGTTAGCATAAATGTATGTCATGTTATGTACGAGGCCTGATATCAGTTTCGCTGTTAGCGTAACTAGTCGATATCCGTTCCATCCAGGTAATGACCATTGGATGGCCATTAAACATATCCTAAGTATCTTAAAGGTACTAGGATAAGTATAGTTTATGGAGGAAACGAATGCAGGTTAATGGGGTATACAGACTCCGATTTCCAATCGGATCCCGATATAAGAAAGTCTACATCTGGATTTGTCTTTACCCTTAACGGAGGGCAGGTGCAGTAGATTGCAGTTGTTGGGAAGAAGAGTTCAAACGGATCGACAGCTGATTCCACAACTGAGGCGGAATATATTGCAGCTTTGAATTGCAAAAGAGGCTGTGTGGATAAAGAACTTTATCACAGAATTGGGAGTTGTCCCAAGTATCGAGAATGTGATTCCGTTATACTGTGATAAATGGAGCCATGCGCCGCAAAGCAAGGAACCAGGGCGATCAGAAGTCGAAGCATTGTGGAAAGCAAGTACCACATCATTCGAGAGATCGTGTCGCGAGGGGATATTGTCGTATGCAAGGTACCGAGTGAAGATAATGTAGCAGACCCGCTGACAAAGGCCATACCTACGAAACTGTTTGATAAACACGTGGAGTCGATGGGTATTAGATACAATGATATTGCACTAGAAGAAGTGTAGATTTTGTTGGGGTTGGTGCTCAGAGCGCCAATTCCCGGTTGTATTTCTGTTAAATACTTCTGTAAAACATTATTATTATGAATAATATATGCAGTTTCTATAATATAATCTATTTTCTTATATGGTAAAACGTAATGACCCGAGAATGATTAGTCATGATACAGTTGCAAAAGCGTCGCAACGGACATTGAGAAGTATCATGACGTTGTCATTCTCAGACAGTTCCTGGTCAAGGTTACACTACTTGGTCAGTATAGTAAACCCGTTGAGACCGGTACATGTCGTATACTGGAATATATGATTCCAATGGTTCTCAATGAACCATTAGTCTTGGAGACTAGTATAGACGTGTAGGTGTTTATAGCGGATAAACACTGAACGACTCACCGAAGATTCTTAATGGATGGTACACCAGCGTCAATAAGAATCTTCTTGGGTTGAGTAGCACTTGTGATTCTTAGACTTGAGATGCCATTGTGGGCACATGAGACATCTTCTACACTTAGACGGCAGTCACGTCACCGATCTATTTAGATCAGACCTCCGCCTGTTTGTTGGGTGTAGATAGATCCTCAGGGTGTCCTATGTGTATCAAGATAGGATCCGTCAGTTCTGTGTATCAGAGCATAGGTAGTCCATATGATTAGCAATCAGATAAAACCATGGGCCCGTGGTAAAGTTTAGAAGCTAGTTCTAAACATTCTTTTAGAGATTGCTAATAGAATAGTCGACTGGATAATCCCGATAGAGATTTGACGTTTACATCTATATCTCTGGGATTTATCCGGATACCTGTGACGGAGGAATTATACATTTGCCATGACCTCGACCTGTATGGTTCAGCGAGATTATCCGTGATCGTCATAATCTACGGGTGGATAGATTATGGACACAAATTAGATTTCGTGACGGATATACCTGAATCTAGAGAGTCTCAATAATGAAACATACTCGTAGAGCACTAGAGCAACATTAATAAATAATATTGATTATTTATAAAGTCGTTTAAAGGTTAAACGCAAGATACGTGCTAAAGGGACTAGATAGTCATTTGCCTAATTATTGTGTATTTACATTTAATACTTGATTAATTTAAATACACATTAATTAATAGTCAAAATGAGTTATTTGACTTATATCCTAAATGAATATATGTTTTTAATATTTAATGTAAATATTATACATATATTTAATATATTTGTATTTGATTAATTAATTAATTAATTAATTGTTAAATGATTAAATTAATTAAAATATAAATATCTTACATTAGGATATTTAAAGTAAATGATGTTAGTTGCTTTTGTTGACTTAAATAAATATCTAATAAAGTTGTATTAAGATATTTATGCAAGTTGATAACATTAAATTGAAATGAAATTGAAATTACAAACTTGTAAATCCTAAGGTGAATTTCGGCCAAGGCTTAAATGTTTACAAGTATATATTGATTTTCATTTCACTTACACTTAACCTAATACACTTTAAACAAAAAAACTCCATTGAAGAGACTTAAAGGAAGCTTGAGAAGAAAGAAAGATCAAAGAAAAGCTTGATTTTAGTAAGTTTTTTCCAACTTGCTATTAGTAAGGAATTGTTCCTTAGGATCTAGGCTTTAATATATGATATTCTTAGGTTATTTCTTTCTTTGTCCTTGTGGTTTTGTTGATGGAAAGTTTGATAGAACTGTCAGCATGTAAGGTGAAGGAAGGTTGTGACTATTGTAGTTGTAAACTTTCTTTAAGGTTTTTGAAACCATGTTGCTAATCTAGAGTTATTGACCCACTCTTAAATGACCTAGATTTGATCTTGAGTTGTTTCATTGTGTTGAGACTTGGATTGGATGGAAGAATGATGATTGAAGTAATTGATTTAATGTATTTGGTCTAATTTGTCCAATTTGTGGAAATTGAAAAATTAGGGTTCATGACTAATTCCAAATTTGGGCTTTTCATATATGTTGTGTATTTATGTGTGTATATGATGCATATAAAGTTTCATGTTGATTGGATATCATTGGATGTATTTTGAAGCATGAAATGACAAAATGCACAAAATGGACCTAATGGAGGCTCTCGGCCTTGTGAGAGAAATTTGGGATTTTGGCTTTTGGTGTTTTGATGTTTTGAACATGCTAAGTTCATCTTAGAAATGATTTAGAATCATTCAAAATTGATTAGATCAATTTCGGACTAAAATGGACAAAATACCAAAGTAAGGGTAATTGGTAAATTCACTTAAATATGATTTATTGAATTTTTTTCATAATTTGATTATTGGAATATTAAATAAATATGTTTATTTAATTAATCCGAGAAAAAGTTTTGAAATCTGAAAATCTGATTTTAACCGCTTCCGCTGCGTTACCGGATTCACCCCCTAAAAAACCCCTACAAAATGGTATCAGAGCGAGTCTGATTCTAGGCCACCTAAATGATTAGCCTTCATTGAATCAATGTTTAATCATGTTTTCTTGACTTTATGCATGCTTATTAGGATCTAATTGGTTAGATTTAGGGTGTATGACACTTAGCGGAAAATCCCTAATTAATAAGGTTTGAATGTAATTATGTATTTGATGCATGTTATATGGTCCGTCTTGTCAATACGGTTTATGAATACTTCTTTGTGACTACATCCGAGACCGTGCCTCTGCTGTGAGGATGTAGCCGATAAAGATTTATTTATACCGGATGTATATCAGATACTAGGTAAATTCAAGTAAAAGCGGAATTCTGAACGTGCCCTAGCTGTCAGGATTACGTAAGTAACTTGAGTTTATCATTGACGAGTTTAACCTTGGTACGTCTCTTTGTGGGCCTGCCTTCGCAGCGACAACGAGAAACGGCCAGGACCGGATACTTAGGAGTCATTAGTGAATGATTGACAAATGAGTTGTCTACCTGATGAATATACGTAGGCGAGACCGTGCCTCTGCTGTGAGCCGAAATATATTCACGGGATCCACTTTTCACTATTAGTTTTTAATTTAATTATTAAATTTGTATTCTGTTTTGGGATTACAGTATTGCATGATTTAGTGGGAGGGGCATTTAGATTAAAAATCCATGATCTAGTTTATGCTTTTGATATTATATGAAACTGCTTAATTTCTGCTAACCGTTTTTTCGTGATCTATATGATAGATTGGCGATGGCGGCACAATCCACAAATCAGTTTGCGCGTATGCTTGATGCGAACAAACTGAAAGGCGCTGAGAACTTTGCAGACTGGGAATTGGATTTGAGGATTGTCCTCGATTCCGAAAAGCTGGGTTATGTTCTTGAGGGTCCGTTGCCCCTTGCAGTGGGTGCGGATGCTTCGGAGGAGGAACAATGCCAAGTTTTGAAACTTGGAAGATGATGATTTAAGGGTTAAATCATACATCTTTAGTTCACTATCTCCGAAACTCAAGCAACAGTACTATGGTATGTTAGATTCCTATAGTATGATGACGCGATTGAGACAATCGTTTGAGAACCAGGAACAAGTGATTGTTCACAAAGTCGCCATGGAACTGTTCCATGCGCGTCTGGATGAGGGGCAAGAGTGTTAGCCCACATGTTCTTCAGATGATCGATTTGATCGATCAATTGAGGCAACATAATCTCATCTTGAATGAAATTCTCGGTAGGAGTGTCATTCTTGGTTCACTACCAGCTTCATTTCGCCAGTTCGTGATGTACTTCAACATGCACGGGACTGTCTGTACCTACCAGGAGCTACATAGGATGTTGCTCACGGCAGAAGAGGACCTTAAGAAAGGAGTACCGACTCGCCCTCCTAGAACTACTTCTCTTTCGGCTTCTTCCCAAGGATGGTCCAAGGGAAAGAACAAGAAAGGCAAAAAGAAGAAGAAGGCTTTTGGTCCTCAACAACAGGCGAAGATTGCAAAGCCCAAAAGGGCTTCTGAAGACAAATGCCACCACTGCGGCAAAGTCGGGCACTGGAAAAGGAACTGTCCTGATTACATTGCCCAAGTGAGGAGAGACAGAGCTTCTACATCAGGTACTTTTATTTTTCCAGTTATTGATTTATCTTTGGCTTGTGAAGCCGTTACATCCAGCTGGATTTTAGATTCTGCTTGTCCCATTCACATTTGCAATTCGTTGCAGGTGCTGAAGGAAAGTAGGAGGCTGAAGCCCGGGGAGATGCAGTTGCGGTTCGGGAGTGGAGACTCTTTGGATGCAGTTGCAGTGGGAGTATGCGAGATCTCATTGCCGAATGGGACACTTTTGTTATATGACTGTCATTTTGTACCGGGATGTGTCGCCAAATATATATCACTTTTTGTATTAGATACAGAAGGCTTTTGTATTAATATTAAGAATAGTTCTTTGTATTTATATGATAAAAATAATATTCAGATCCTTGTTGTCCAAACCAGCATGGTCATTATACATTGCAAACTTCAAAAGATATATTAAATACTGGAGTTAATAAACGTAGTTTACCTGTAATTAATAATACTGAACTTTGGCATATAGACTTGGTCACATTGGCGTTAAACGCCTTACCCATTGGTTAGGAATGGTTTGATATCAGATCTTACCATTGAATCCTATCCAACTTGTGAATCCTGTATTCAGGGTAAGATGACCAAAGCCCCATTTTCTGGTGTTGGACACCGCGCCACTAACTTACTGGAACTCGTACATTCTGATGTATGTGGTCCACTAAGTCAAACTGCTCACAGTGGTATTCGTACTTCGTTACCTTTACCGATGATTTGTCACGGTACGGTTATGTGTATTTGATCCGATATAAATCGGAACCTTTGAAAAGTTCAAAGAGTTCCGAAATGAAGTAGAAAAACAAACTGGTAAATATATTAAATGCCTTCGATCAGATCGAGGCGGTGAATATATGAGTGGTGAGTTCATGGATTATGAAGGAGAATGGGATTCTCGCTCAATATACTCCTCCAGGTACACCACATCACAATGGTGTATCTGAAAGAGAGAAATCATACTTTATTGGATATGGTCCGATCGATGTTGAGTTTCACAGATTTGCCCTATTACTTATGGGGTTCTCTCTCTTAACAGCCGCACATCTTTTGAATAAGATTCCTTCAAAGGCTGTTCCTACGACACCGTATCAGATATGGTTCGGTAGGAGACCAAATCTTAATTATATTAAGGTTTGGGGTTGTCCTGCCTATGTCAGGGTGACTCAGCAAGATAAGCTTTCGCCTCGAAGGCAAAAGTTTAGGTTTGTTGGATATCCTTCGAATACGAGGGGATATCTGTTCTATGATACCGAGCATCGAAATGTGTTCGTAGCTCGCTTCGCAAAATTTCTAGAAGTAGAATTTTTGTCAGAAGGTGGTAATCATAGACAGGTTGAGCTTGATGAAGTCCAACCTGAAAACAACGAACCAACGGAGGAACCTGAAGTTCAAGTAGATGAAGGACCTTCAACACACACACTCCGTAGGTCGAAAAGGGTATCTAGACCTCCTGAACGCTTGTATTTGATACAAGAAAAGAGTCTGGATGTTCTCTTAGTTGAAGAAACAGATCCTTTCACCTATAGAGAATCGATGTTGGACATCGACTCCGTGAAATGGCAAAGTGCCATGAAATCCGAGATAGACTCAATGCATGAAAATCAAGTTTGGGACTTGATTCCGCTTCCCGAAGGAATTGTTCCTATCGGTTGTAAATGGGTTTACAAAAGAAAGCGCGGGCCTGACGGTAAGGTTGAAACTTACAAGGCCCGACTGGTAGCAAAAGGTTACACGCAGCGACCTGGCGTCGACTAGGATGAAACTTTTTCGCCGGTAGCAATGCTTAAGTCTATCCGGATTTTGCTTTCTATAGCTGCGTATCATGACTACGAGATTTGGCAAATGGATGTCAAAACGGCTTTTCTAAATGGATTTCTTGATGAAGAAATCTATATGGAACAGCGGAAGGTTTCACATCCAGCGAAACCTCGGGTATGGTATGTAAGCTTAAGAAGTCCATTTATGGACTTAAACAAGCTTCACGAAGTTGGAATCTTCGATTCGATGAGATTATTAGATCGTCTGGTTTTCTCAAGAATTCGGAAGAATCCTGTGTGTATCAGAAGGCCAGTGGGAGCATGGTCGTATTTTTAGTCCTATATGTTGATGACATCCTAATCATTGGGAATGATTTAGGTATGTTGCAAGCGTCAAAGCGTACCTCTGTAAGAATTTCTCCATGAAGGACCTGGGAGAAGCTTCCTATGTTTTAGGGATAAAACTCTATAGAGATAGACAAAGGAGGCTGATTGGGTTATCCCAATCAACGTACGTAGATAAGATCTTGGAACGGTATAGCTTTTGGTAACTGTAAGACAGCAAACATACCGTTCAGACATGGGATTCATCTTTCCAAGAAGATGTGTCCACAAACAGAAGATGAGAAGGTTAGAATGTCTAACCAACCTTATGCTTCATGTTTGGGTAGCATAATGTATGCCATGTTATGTACGAGGCCTGATATCAGTTTCGCTGTTAGCGTAACTAGTCGATATCAGTCCAATCCAGGTAATGACCATTGGATGGCCATTAAACATATCCTAAAGTATCTTAAAGGTACTAAGGATAAGTTAATAGTTTATGGAGGAAACAACTGCAGGTTAATGGGTATACAGACTCCGATTTCCAATCGGATCCCGATGATAGAAAGTCTACATCTGGATTTGTCTTTACCCTTAACGGAGGTGCAATTTGTTGGAAGAGTTCCAAACAGGGATCGACAGCTGATTCCACCACTGAGGCGGAATATATTGCAGCTTCTGAAGCTGCAAAAGAGGCTGTGTGGATAAAGAACTTTATCACAGAATTGGGAGTTGTCCCAAGTATCGAGAATGTGATTCCGTTATACTGTGATAATACTGGAGCCATTGCGCAAGCAAAGGAACCGAGGGCGCATCAGAAGTCGAAGCATGTGGAACGCAAGTACCACATCATTCGAGAGATCGTGTCGCGAGGGGATATTGTCGTGTGCAAGGTACCGAGTGAAGATAATGTAGCAGACCCGCTGACGAAGGCCATACCTCCGAAGCTGTTTGATAAACACGTGGAGTCGATGGGTATTAGATACAATCGATATTGGCACTAGAGCAAGTGGGAGATTTTGTTGGGGTTGGTGCTCAGAGCGCCAATTCCCGGTTGTATTTCTGTTAAATACTTCTGTAAAACATTATTATTATGAATAATATATGCAGTTTCTATAATATAATCTATCTTCTATATGGTAAAGACGTAATGACCCGAGAATGATTAGTCATGATACAGTTGCAAAAGCGTCGCAACTGACATTGAGAAGTATCATGACGTTGTCATTCTCAGACAGTTCCTGGTCAAGGTTTACACTACTTGGTCAGTATAGTAAACCCGTTGAGACCGGTACATGTCGTATACTGGAATATATGATTCCAATGGTTTCTCAATGAACCATTAGTCTTGGAGACTAGTATAGACGTGTAGGTTTTATAGCGGATAAACACTGAACGACTCACCGAAGATTCTTAATGGATGGTACACCAGCGTCAATAAGAATCTTTCTGGTTGAGTAGCACTTGTGATTCTTAGACTTGAGATGCCATTGTGGGCACATGAGACATCTTCTACACTTAGACGGCAGTCACGTCACCGATCTATTTAGATCAGACCTCCGCCTGTTCGTGGGTGTGTAGATAGATCCTCAGGGTGTCCTATGTGTATCAAGATAGGATCCGTCAGTTCTGTGTATCAGAGCATATAGTAGTCCATATGATTAGCAATCAGATAAAACCATGGGCCCGTGGTAAAGTTTAGAAGCTAGTTCTAAACATTCTTTTAGAGATTGCTAATAGAATAGTCGACTGGATAATCCCGATAGAGATTTGACGTTTACATCTATATCTCTGGGATTTATCCGGATACCTGTGACGGAGGAATTATACATTTGCCATGACCTCGACCTGTATGGTTCAGCGAGATTATCCGTGATCGTCATAATCTACGGGTGGATAGATTATGGACACGAAATTAGATTTCGTGACGGATATACCTGAATCTAGAGAGTCTCAATAATGAAACATACTCGTAGAGCACTAGAGCAACATTAATAAATAATATTGATTATTTATAAAGTCGTTTAAAGGTTAAACGCAAGATACGTGCTAAAGGGACTAGATAGTCATTTGCCTAATTATTGTGTATTTACATTTAATACTTGATTAATTTAAATACACATTAATTAATAGTCAAAATGAGTTATTTGACTTATATCCTAAATGAAATATATGTTTTTAATATTTAATGTAAATATTATACATATATTTAATATTTTGTATTTGATTAATTAATTAATTATTTAATTGTTAAATGATTAAATTAATTAAAATAAATATCTTACATTAGGATATTAAAGTAAATGATGTTAGTTGCTTTGTTGACTTAAATAAATATCTAATAAAGTTGTATTAAGATATTTATGCAAGTTGATAACATTAAATGAAATGAAATTGAAATTACTAAACTTGTAAATTCCTTAAGGTGAATTTCGGCCAAGGATTAAATGTTACAAGTATATATTGATTTTCATTTCACTTTACACTTAACCTAATACACTTTAAACAAAAGAAACTCCATTGAAGAGACTTAAAGGAAGCTTGAGAAAGAAAGAAGAAAGATAAAGAAAAGCTTGATTTTAGTAAGTTTTTTCCAACTTGCTATTAGTAAGGAATTGTTCCTTAGGATCTAGGCTTCTATATGATATTCTTAGGTTTTTCTTTCTTTGTTCTTGTGGTTTTTGTTGATGGAAGTTTGATAGAAGTGTTGAGCATGTATGGGAAGGAAGGTTGTGACTATTGTAGTTGTAAACTTTCTTTAAGGTTTTTGAAACCATGTTGCTAATCTAGAGTTATTGACCCACTCTTAAATGACCTAGATTTGATCTTGAGTTGTTTCATTGTGTTGAGACTTGGATTGGATGGAAGAATGATGATTGAAGTAATTGATTTAATGTATTTGGTCTAATTTGTCCAATTTATGGAAATTGAAAAATTAGGGTTCTTGACTAATTCCAAATTTGGGGTTTTCATATATGTTGTGTATTTTATGTGTGTATATGATGCATATAAAGTTTCATGTTGATTTGATATCATTTGGATGTGTTTGAAGCATGAAATGCAAAATGCACAAAATGGAACCTAAAGGAGGCTCTCGGCCTTGTGAGAGAATTTGGGGATTTTGGTGCTTTTTGTGTTTTGATGTTTTGAACATGCTAAGTTCATCTTAGAAATGATTTAGAATCATTCAAAATTGATTAGATCAATTTCGGACTAAAATGGACAAAATACCAAAGTAAGGGTAATTTGGTAAATTCACTTAATATGATTTATTGAATTTATATTTCATAATTTGATTATTGGAATATTAAATAATATGTTTATTTAATTAATCCGAGAAAAAGTTTTGAAATCGGAAATCGGATTTTCAACCGCTTCCGCTGCGCTACCGGATTCACCCCCTAAAAAACCCCTACAAAATGGTATCAGAGCGAGTCTGATTCTAGGCCACCTAAACTGATTAGCCTTCATTGAATCAATGTTTAATCATGTTTTCTTGACTTTATGCATGCTTATTAGGATCTAATTGGTTAGATTTAGGGTGTATGACACTTAGCGGAAAATCCCTAATTAATAAGGTTTGAATGTAATTATGTATTTGATGCATATTATATGGTCCGTCTTGTCAATACGGTTTATGAATACTTCTTTGTGACTACATCCGAGACCGTGCCTCTGCTGTGAGGATGTAGCCGATAAATATTTATTCATACCGAATGTAAATCAGATACTAGGTAAATTCAAGTAAAAGCAGAATTCTGAACGTGCCCTAGCTGTCAGGATTACGTAAGTAACTTGAGTTTATCATTGACGAGTTTAACCTTGGTACGTCTCTTTGTGGGTCTGCCTTCGCAGCGACAACGAGAAACGGCCCGGACCGGATACTTAGGAGTCATTAGTGAATGATTGACAAATGAGTTGTCTACCTGATGAGTATACGTAGGCGAGACCGTGCCTCTGCTGTGAGCCGAAATATATTCACGGGATCCACTTTTCACTATTAGTATTTAATTTAATTATTAAATATTTGTATTATGTTTTGGGATTACAGTATTGCATGATTTAGTGGGAGGGGCATTTTTAGATTAAAATCCATGATCTAGTTTATGATTTGATATTATATGAAACTGCTTAATTTCTGCTAACCGTTTTTCGTGATCTATATGATAGATTGGCGATGGCGGCACAATCCACAAATCAGTTTGCGCGTATGCTTGATGCAAACAACTGAAAGGCGCTGAGAACTTTGCAGACTGGGAATTGGATTTGAGGATTGTCCTCGATTTCGAAAAGCTGGGTTATGTTCTTGAGGGTCCGTTGCCCCTTGCAGTGGGTCGGATGCTTCGGCGGAGGAACGCCAAGTTTTTGAAACTTGGAAGGATGATGATTTCAGGGTTAAATCATACATCTTTAGTTCACTATCTCCGAAACTCAAGCAACAGTAAAATGGTATGTTAGATTCCTATAGTATGATGACGCGATTGAGACAATCATTTGAGAACCAGGAATAAGTGATTGTTCACAAAGTCGCCATGGAACTGTTCCATGCGCGTCTGGATGAGGGGCAGAGTGTTAGCCCACATGTTCTTCAGATGATCGATTTGATCGATCAATTGAGGCAACATAATCTCATCTTAAATGAAATTCTCGGTATGAGTGTCATACTTGGTTCACTACCAGCTTCATTTCGCCAGTTCGTGATGTACTTCAACATGCACGGGACTGTCTGTACCTACCAGGAGCTACATAGGATGTTGCTCACAACCTAAATATGCTTTAACAAATAAATAACAACCTAAATTAACCCATGCTTTAAATAATAAACGAATAACCTAAAGACTATAACATGCTCAAATACAAATTTGGATGAGACGAGATACGTGTATCTTAAGTGGTACGTGGCATTGTATCCCGAGTGTAGACCATACTACCGTCCATTCGGAATTGGCTATGGAATTTATGTCCGGGTTTCCATCCGATATACCACAAAAAGGAACACATATCCCGCTCATCCAACAATCACATCATGCCTCAAACGACTCTCATGCAATTATATATCAAAATAAATAAAACAAAAATATTAAAGATAAGTAAAAAGGGTGCCCTCATGTCTAACCTCTTTTGTCGTCCCAAGAAAGGGCGTCACACGTCCGTTGGAAGGGTGACTGATCCGATACTTTTCTGGTTCACTATCCAACATTTCTCCTCGCTGTTTCGCTGTCTGGGCTGCTGATTTCACTCCGTTTCACTGCAGTTTTAAGGGTATTTTCTGGTCACTATTTTGGGTTAATTAGGGCTGTTTTGTGGTTTATTTGGACTGGTTTGGGCTGCGGTTTGTGGACTATTTTGGGGAAGCTTTTGGGACAGTTTTTAGTGCAGTTTTAGGGCTGTTTGGGGGTTAATGTGCGGCTGAACTGGGCTGGCAGTGAGGGTTAATGTGCGAAGGCTTGTCTGGTTAAAGGGCTGTGTGTTTGTTGAATGGGCTGAGTTTGGAGTGCTGCTTGTGTGCGTCTTGTGTGTGTGAGTGGAATGTGTTCATGTGGCCTGTGTGCAAAGCCGTGCGTGTTTTATTTGATTGTTGTCGTACGTCGGTTTGCCGAGAGAGATTGGGTTCTTTTTAACGTGGCTGTTGAAGAGCTTAATGGCTTTAGGGTTAGCTGGTTAGTATGTTGAACGTGAGAAGGCTGAAGCGGTGAGGTGTGTGAGCGTGGGGATCGTGGGCTTGATGAGGCTGTGGGGCAGGGCTGATGGCTTGATGTGAAGGGCAGCGTGAAGGAACAAAGAATGGGTAAGGGGCACAGCTGCGTTTTGGGCTGATGAAGGTGTGTTGATGGCTTGTGAGCTGGGCGCTTGTGAGGTTTTGGGCTGACGAATGTGAGATGAGAGGCGTTGATTGTGAACGGCTATGGACGTGATGAGGGCAAGGGCTGCTGAAAGTTGTGATTGGCGTGAGTTGAGGCAAGGCGGTGATTCGTGAGAATGAGCCAGCCAGGGTTTGGTAAGGGGGTGAGTGGTTGTTTTTATAGGCCAATGGAGGGGCTTACCTTTTTGGAGAAGGAATAAGATTTGTGTATTAATTGGGGATATCTTTTAATTAAAATCTGATATGGAAAATCTTTTAATTTGGGGAAGTGATTTATGTATTTTAGGAAAGGGATTTAATTTAATTTAGAAGGTGATTTAATTTGTGTCATGTATTTTAATTTAATTTAATTTGTTTTAATTTAATTTGTGACATGTATTTTAAATGTTTTAATTATTTAATTTGTGAGATGTGTTTTAAATGTTTTAATTATTTTGATGTGATTTAATGGGTTTGGTGTGTTTTAAAACAGAGGTCCAACAAGCGAACCCGAAGCGAACAAGCGAGTTAAATCTGACAAAGTGCTAATTTCCAATTTTACCCTTCCAACGTCCATTTCCCGCGGCTTTCACAACTAAAGAGGTAGTGTCTCCATACGAGACTCATCATCGGGCTAATATGCAAAAATGCAATGCCTACAGTAGGCTATAGGGTTGAATTTTACTTGAAGTTGGAGGCTACATTCAGGGCTAATCTACGTGAAGTGTTGGCAGTTTAGAGGTGTTTTGTGCGTGAGTTACTGGGGTTGTTTTAGGGCATTATTTTTGGTATCTACTAGGCAGTTTGTAGTGAGGGATATGTGTGTTTCAGGGACTGGTTTGGCGTGAATGATAGAGGCTTATTGGGTGCAGCTTTAGTCATGAACTCAAGGAGCTGAAATGAGGGCTGGTGGCGTGAATTTGGCGTGAACAATGGCGTGAGCTGTGTGGCTGTTGAAATAATCAGTGATGACTGATCAAGGGCTGCCGAGAGTGGTGAAGAAGATAGGGGCTGAGTTGGGTGCTAGTGAGGTTGCACGAAAGGTCCTCCTTTACTTGTGCGTGTGTGTTAGGATGAGAGAGGGCTGTGAAGGTTATTTGAGGGTAGCTTCCAAGGTGCGTGAACTTGTCCAAATGGTGCCTCCAAGATGCATGAATGATGATGAATAGGGCAGTGAGCTGTTCGTCGTTGAAGGTGGGGGCTGTTACGGTTTTATCAGGGTGGTGAGCTGTTGTTCAAAGTGAAGGCTGATAAGTTCAGTTTGGTTCATTTTTTATCATGGGAGAGATGGAGAGTGCTGCGTGCTGGCTAGGTTGAAGAAGAGACTGCTTCACTATTAAATTTAACACATGCATGTGGCTACATGGCTGAAGGTTGGGTTCGGCAGTTTGATGAGGGGCTGTTGGCTACCGGGCATGAAGGTTCGTGGAGGGTGCTACGACGTGAGACAGAGGCTGTGTAGGGGCAGTTATGGCGTGAGTTGCAGGCTGGTGCAGGAGGATAGATGATGATGGAATGTGTGAAGTGTGTACTGTTTGAGTGATGAAGGTGTGGGTGATATATGAATGAGTTAGGTGGCGTGATGGGCTGCTGGATGAGGGGCTCATTATGGTGTGAGGATAATGGCGTGAATGATAATGATTTTCAAGGGGCTGGTTTAACGTGTATGAAAGACATAATGGAGGCTTGCCGAGATCTGTATGTCCTACTCTCCTTTGTTGCGTGTCCTTCTCCTGAGTTGAGGCCTCAAAGGTGGTTTATATGCATGGAGGGCTGCTGAATAGGGTCATGTTTCACGGCAGTGTGCAGGGGTTTTCTTGGGCAGTGTTGGACCTCAAAGGTGCGTCCCTCCCCTTGTGTGTGTATAGTGTGAAGCCTAGAGGTTGAGTTGGTGGTAGTTATGGCATGATTTACAGGCTCGTGTGAGGCATGGGTGATGGTATGGGTTGTTTTGGGTGGTAGTTTATTGATTGCATGGGTGTTAGGGGAAGATGATTTTGTTTGTTTGTTGTTTGGTGCTTGCATGGATTGGTTCACGTGGGCATAGGTGGCTTTGTAAGGCTTTTTGTATTTGAATGGAGGAGGGGGCGTGAAGCATGGGTGTGCTTGGGTTTGTCTTCGTTTGTTTGTGGTTTGGTGTTTAGTGCTTGTTTGTTTTTTGTGTTTGGTTTGGTTTGTGAAGGATTGTGAGGGGATTGTCTTGTTGATTGCATGGAATGGGCGTGAGGTGTGGGTATTTTTTTTTAACCGGGCCGAGGATAAATTCAAAACTGAGACCGAACGAGCGAACCCGAAGCTTGAATGAGCGAACCAAATCCAACAAAAATTTCAATTCTTGACCCTTCCCTTCCGACGACCGCTTTCCGCGACTTCCGCAACTAAAAAGGTAGTGCCTCCATTCTAGGCTCATCATCGGGACTTACATGTAAAAATGCAGTGCCTACAGTCGCCCCCACTTTGATGGGACTTGTGCAGTGTGTGACAATGACAATCCTATCAAAGTACGTGCAATGCATTTTCACTTACCTGGCTCGCCAGCTGCTGCCTGGTTTGCCTATTGCTCTGAACTGAGTTGATATGGTGGTGAGGTGCCTCGACCTCTTGTCTTTGTTCCCGAACCACCGAATGTGAACTGTGATGATGATGCAGTGGGCCCTCAACCCTGGGACGCATCCCGGAACTGCAACCAGCAACGGGGTTACCTCGACCCAACCCGCTGACAATAGGGACCTCGCCCTCGAACTGATGATGTAGTGGGCACCTCGACCCTGGACAGCTCGACCCGGAACTACAACTCACAACAGGGCACCTCGACCTTGGGCACATCGACCCAACACCGCTGACAATAGGGACCTCACCCTCGAACTGATGATGTAGTGGGCACCTCGACCTTGGGTACCTCGACCCGGAACTACAACCGACAATGGGGGCACCTCGACCCTGGGCACCTCGACCCAACACCGCTGACAATAGGGACCTCGCCCTCGAATTGATGATGTAGTGGGCACCTCGACCCTGGACACCTCGACCCAACACCGCTGACAATAGGGACCTCGCCCTCAAACTGATGATGTAGTGGGTACCTCGACCATGGGCACCTCGACCCGAAACTACAACCGACAATGGGGGCACCTCGACCCAACACCGCTGACAATAGGGACCTCGCCCTCGAACTGATGATGTAGTGGGCACCTCGACTCTGGGCACCTCGACCAGGAACTACAACCGAAAATGGGGGCACCTCGACCCAACACCGCTGACAATAGGGACCTCGCCCTCGAACTGATGATGTAGTGGGCACCTCGACCCGGAACTACAACTGACAACGGGGGCACCTCGACCCTGGGCACCTCGACCCAACACCACTGAAAATAGGGACCTCGCCCTCAAACTGATGATGTAGTGGGCACCTCGACCCGGAACTGGTACTGATGTGGGCCTCGCCCCCAGACTGACACTGATGTGGGCCTCGCCCCAAACTGATATGGGCCTCGCCCCAAACTGATACTAGTGTGGGCCTCGCCCCAAACTGATACTAGTGTGGGCCTCACCCTGTGACTCATCCCCAAGCTTCTACTGATGTAGGCCTCGCCCCGGATTGATATTGATATGGGCCTCGCCCCCAAACTGATACTGATGGGGGCCTCGCCCCCAGACCGAAAATGATGTGGGCCTCGCCCCCAGACTGAAACTGATGTGGGCCTCGCCCCCAGATTGATGTTGATGTGGGCCTCTCCCCCAGACTAAAACTGATGTGGGCCTCGCCCCAAACTGATATGGGCCTCGCCCCAAACTGATACTAATGTGGGCTTCACTCTAAACTGATGTGGGCCTTGCCCCCACACTGATATTGATGTGGGCCTCGCCGCCAGACTAAAACCGATACTAACGTGGGACTCGCCCCCAGATTGATGCTGATGTGGGCCTCGCCCCCAGAATGAAACTGATGTGGGCCTCGCCCCCAGACTGAAAATGATGTGGGCCTCGCCCCAAATTGATATGGGCCTCTCCCCAAACTGATACTAATGTGGGCCTCGCCCCCAGATTTATGCTGATGCGGGCCTCGCCCCCAGACTGAAAATGATGTGGGCCTCGCCCCAAACTGATATGGGCCTCGCCCCAAACTGATACTAATGTGGGCCTGGACCCTGGGACTCACCCCCAAAACTGATAATGATGATGCGGGCTTCAACCCTGGGACTCATCACCAAAACCTATGCTGATGTGGGCCTCGACCCTAAGACTCATCCCCAGAACTGAAATTGATATGGGCCTCAACCCTGGGACTCGTCCTTGAAGCTGCTGTTGACGCTGATGGGGGCTTCGACCCTGAGACTCATCCCCCAAAACTGATACTGTAGCTGATGTGTCTCCATACTCGGAGTGCTATTCCCGGCAAAACTGATACTGTGTCTCCATACCCGGAGTGTTGTACCTGGCAAAATTGATCTGATGTCTCCATACCCGGAGTGTCGTACCTGGCAGAACTGATCTGATGTCTCCATACCTGGAGTGCCGTACCTGGAAGAACTGATCTGATGTCTCCATACTTGTCTCCATACCCGGAGTGCCGTACCTGGCAAAACTGATCTGATGTCTCCATCCTCGGAGTGTCGTTCCTGGAAAAACTGATCTGATGATGTGGGCATCGCCTCCAGAGTGCCATACTCGGGAAAGACGGATAATGATGTGGGCCTCACCCCCAGAGTGCCATACCCGGCAAAGAATGATAGTGATGTGGGCCTCAACCCACAGAGTGCCATACCCGGCAAAGACTGATAGTGATGTGGGCCTCAACTCGCAGAGTGCCATACTTGGCAAAGACTGATAATGATTTGGGCCTCGCCCCCAGAGTGCCATACCCGGCAAAGACTGATAGTGATGTGGGCCTCGCCCCCAGAGTGTCGTACCCGGCAAAGATTGATAATGATACAAATGATTTATTTCAACATACTATATTGCTCTCCTCGAGACAATCTTAATAGCTAAACATATTTTTGTCCTCAACGAATGCTTTGTGTCAAAACCAGAGAACCTTCAAAGTACTTGATACACTCAACTCCGATCGTCTGAATAGGTGATCTGAACTAGACTCCTAGTGTGTGTGTGCTAAGGCTCTTTCGCAGCTTCATCCGTCAGTAGCCAACTCGATGATTTCGTCTCGAAAAATCGGATTGGTGGGTCTAACCAACCTGGATGTCTTAATCACACTCTGTGATTACTTCAACATACTCAACATGATATGGTTTTCTTCATTTTTCTCTTATCTCTTTCTTTTCACTTTGGATTTTTTTTTTTTTCTGACACATCTACCCTTTAAGGTAGCATTTCTCCTCATGGTGGTCCTAAAACTCGCCCATGGGTAGCTTCACGCTTATCGGTTATAGGTGGTCTATTTTTTTTTCTTCTTTTCTTTTTTATTTTTTTTTATTTCAGAGACTTTTTTCTTTATTTCCAACCATATCATATATCATAGCATCGGTAAACAACTGTGGACACCCAGGCAAACGGTCATTCACTAATACATAATCTCTTCAACTAGTCACCTCGATAACTATTCAGGCTTCTACTGCTAGGATCCTGTAATCAAGTGCTCGTGAGTCTTACTGAGATCAATCCATTCAGAATACCGGACGAGAGCATGTCTCGCACTTATCGTTTCTAGGGTTTCCCCCTACAGCATTCAATGTCATCACCGGACATATGTCTAACCATCAAAGACTTCTCTCTCTCATCTTTTCAATTTTTCAATTTTTTTTCTTTTCATTTTTTTCTTTCTTTTTTTTTTATTATTTTTTATTTTTTATTTTCTTACAATTAAACTAGAGCACAAAGTTTCAAATATGTCTCATGTCTTGTAATACCTGGTCAGTAGGAAACATCACTGATTAAGATCAATGTCCAATCTGCGCTTCTTGCAACGATCACCATCTGTCCAGTCCAATTTGGAGAGGATAGGGTCGAGCTTCGGTTCAAAAGCTAGGATCTGGTCAATCAACTCTTCGGCCTTTGTCGCAGTCAGGAAAATATCTTCCACATATTTGGTGATGAACTCATGTCTCTTGGCTTCCGCGAGAAACACAAATAGAAAATCGAAGAAATGCTCAACATTAAGTAGTCCAATGGGCTTCCGATGAACGTTCAAGTTCGCCCATGATGCCACTGTGAATATCTTTTCAAGGGTACCAAGTCCACCTGGTAACGCAATAAACGCATCTGTAGTATTTATCATTTCATGGAGTCGTTCAGACATACCTGATACGATGCGTTCATCTCCATTTGTTAGTCCAATTAATTGTTCATCCGCCAAAGTTCTTGGGATGATTCCCAAAACATGACCGCCACAGTCCTGAACGGCTTTTGAAATGCTTCCCATTATCCCGAGATTTCCACCGCCATATACTAGGTGTATATTCTTCTCAGTCATGATTCGCCCTAATTCCTTTGCAGCCTCAACGAATTCTGGTTTATTACCAGTGTTGGATCCACAGAAAACAAAAATTTGCTTAACTCACTGCTGTGAAGTTGCTTCCATTTTCTTTCTCTTACTTGGATGTATATCTGGATGTGTTGAGGAGAGAAATGTTGAGCTGAATTTATAGAACCTGAAAAGGGGTGAGTAATAATTGCACTGATATCTTCCACCGAATGGTTGTTAGCTAAACCACAAAAGAATTCGTCAGAGGTCAAAAAGTTTCTGGATCCTGTCTACGACAATAAGATAAAACAACAAAAGAAATCGTGAGCGGGTAAAAAGTCATGGATTCTATCCACGAAAATAAAAGAAAATACCAAAAGAAGTCCTAAAATGTCAAAAAGTTGTGGATCCTGTCCACCACAATAAGTCATGAAATGTCAAAAAGTCATATATTCTGTCCACAAAAACACCAAAACAAGTCATGAAAGGTCAAAAAGTCTGGGATCCTGTCTACGAAAATAACAGAAAATAACAAAAGAAGGCAAATCAAAGTAATAATTAAAGCAAAGGAATTGTGTACTCAATACGCCTCTTGCTTGGTATAAATTCATTAGGATGCGTCTCAGGAATTCTTCCTTTACCCTGCCACCACTAATGAATTAGCTCCCATATTTGTGATTGTCAAGCATCATTCCCTCTGTCTTAAAATGCTATGTCTTTGCTTTTACCTACCAAAATAACACTCAAAATTAAAAATTCTATGACATGTATACACAAAACATGAAAACAGAAATCGCAACAAAGTGCATGGGTTGCCTCCCTGTTAGCACTAAATTCATCATCTTCAGCCAGACATGACCGAAATCCATCTATCAAGGTGGCTTCAATGTCATCCTCAGTGCTTGTGTCACCTTTTGATCTTTGCCGCTTTCTTTTTCTTTTTCTTCTTCAAAACCTGTGAATACAAAATAACAGAATAAAGATATGTGCATGTAATGTATACGTATGCAAGTGTAGAGGTCCTCCATGTTTATGATGGGTTAGACCCTCATTGTGCTCCTCGGCGCCGCATGTCTCTGGTCGCCCCTTGCTGGTTCTCGTTTGTCTGAAATCTGCAAACACAAAACACAAAACAAGAGATGCAAGTTACGTGTATGCATGGATGAACTTCCTATCCCATGAGGTTAAGTCTTCTGCCAGTTCTCTTGGTGACTGCTCAGTCCCATCTTCTCAGGCTAAATACAGCTTCAATATGTCAACATTGATCGACTCGGTGAACTCATTTTCTTTTAAATCTGATAGTTTCACTGCTCCGTTTCCCAATTTCTGAATGGCTATCCTGTCTTTTCTGCTTGCTTCTTCCGAGGATTCCCCGATGGTCTTTCCATTCTGATTGTACAACTTTCTGTTATCAGCTATACCGGGTACGGTCAAACTGGCCACAACATTAGTCACAACTTGCAACATCTCAAAAATTTCAGTTACTTTAATCTCCAATTGATCCAGGCGGGATCTCTCATTTGCTAACTTGCTCATGTTGACTGACGGTCTCTTGACGAGTCTCTCTGCTTTCCTAACCCAACGGGAATCTATGATGGCTTTTAAGACAAAAAGGGTTAACATGATGGGTGTATGCATGAAATGCTTGAGATGCGTGTGTGATGCGGAAAATACATATATAAGTTGGCCTATCTCATCATTTTAAAGCATTCAATCACATCATTGCGCGGTGCAAACTTGTCCCAGTTGAAAAGGCCCAACAAGTTTATACTTTTACGATAACATGGCTAAACGACTTCAAATAATAAGAGGCCTAAACACAAAATGGCCCATCGGCATTTTAGAAACACTTGGCCCAATTATCAAAGGACATGAATTCGTTCCAGTTTAAATGGCCCAACCAGTTCATATCTCTTGAAAAAAAGTCCAATTGAATCCAAATAACGATGGTCTCAAACACAAGCATAAAATAAATGATTTTTATAGGTCATACAACTTGGGTTCGCATGCAGGTTTAAAAGAATGTAAACAAAGGCTCTCACTGACGAATGATTGTTCACGACTAGGACTCCCCACTCAAAGGTTCAAACGACCAAGTGAAAGCACCCTTTTTATACCCTACGGTACGTGCCAACAAGTTACGGTGTGTGACTGACTGTCAAATGGATTTCCCGTTGTAGATTCCCCAGAGGGAGGGTGGAGCGAGGCTCTCTTAAGTACCCAAGCCCCTTAGGCTCTTATCGCTTGGTGTCAGGAATAAAAAACGAGTCTTCTAAATTAGTCTATCACAATAAGCTACAGGTGAATGATTATCTAGGTGCCTTCACAGCTTTCCTTATAGAAAGGTAGTGAGTGAAGGAAGACACCAAACTATCACCTAGCCTTAATAAAACCTTTGATTAAACTCTCTAAACCCACAGTAGATATGGTTAATTTAAAGCACAAATCACATGTTGGTTTCTAATTAGGTCCCAAGATCATGAAATCAAGCATAAAAAATGCATGAATACTTCAAGGAGTAAGGCGGAATACATACTCACATTGAATGGTTTTGATGAAATGAAGAACACAAGCCTTCAAGATCCCTCAAAACCCACGGCAGTAGCTCCTCCTTGCTGTGGACTGCTCGGTTTGGGCGTTCCTAGATGGTCCAAGAATCGGCCATGGTCATCACCATTGAAGCTCCAAGCTTCAAGCTTTTCCATGCTCACAAACTCACTTCCCTATCACCTTAGGATGCCTCCATGAGTGTGCTAGCACATAGATCTTGCAACAAAATCTTTGCTTCTCCAATTTTCGGGTCAAACCAGAGAAAGATAGGAGAAGAATCGGTCTTGAGACCGTGAGAGAGATGAAGAGAAGTTTTGGCTCCAAAAGCCCTAAAACGTAAAAAGGGAGAGATAGAGATAAAGTGTATATTGTTTTTATAATTTCCAAAATAATAAAAAACATTTACCACTTTTTACTTTCAAAAAGTAAAGTCAAAAAAGCAAAAAGCAAAAGATGCTTTTCAATTAACACATCAATCACTCAATTGTCACATCACCTTAATAAAGTGACATGTTGTCAAGTCACATCACTCAAAGTGATGTGTGATTTGACGCTTGATGTGACTGACGATTTGACGCTCGATTTGACTTGCGTACCGCACTCGAATTCGAAATAAAAATGCGCTCGCAAATAATCTCGGGCTCGGGTTCGCTAATTCCGAATTAACAAATTTTTCGTCGCGTCGTAATTAAATGATTACGCCTAGCGAATTCACTATTCACGTCGCTAACGAATTAATTCTAAATTAATTCGTTCGCCCGAATTAAAATCTAATTTTAATTCCACGTCGAAATCCAATTCGCATGATATATCGATTTATTTATTTTATATTTAATTCAAATTAATCGTTCCTCTCTCTTTAATTAATATTTTATCCCAGATAAAATATCTCCGTAATTAATCCCAGATTAATTGTCTCTCTCATCAAATTAATCCCAGATTAATAAAAGTGCGAGTCATACATCATCGGTGAATCTTCGGGAAGCGACCAATGAGATCCCCCGATATGTTGGCAATAAATACGGTCGTCGGACTATCCGAACACGTAAGTACCTCGTACTACGTTTATACCGATTTACAAGACAAGGTGGCTTCTAGCAAAGCGTCATGCCTACCCAATTCTCCGGAAATATCCTTATAGGTATATGTGATCTATATCAAGCGTAGTTATACCGAAGTATTACGTATTTCTGTCCAGTATCGGATGTCCACGTGCAAGGCCTGGGGCTGGAATTGTGTCTGCCCCGTACGAAGCACATATCGGATGTCTGGTAACTAGTCTCTATAATCGGATATACATGACCTAGTCATAATATCCCGATAGCTCGAGCATTTAAGAGAACGAGTTCCGTATCCTACGTGACCATCATCTCCACTATGACTGGAGTGATACTTCCGTCTTGACATCACACCCAACACACTACGATTCCCAATATACCCAGTATCGACGTACACAGAACGGTTAAAGCCCTGGACGACCTCAACTAAAGTATATTGATTGTCGTATGTATTAGCGGTGCAAGTCTCAGGTTAAGACTAAATACACCTACCCTGATTGCAGACTCCCATAGACACATAGTCATACTACCAATGGGATTCTGCGTGGGGTCTATCCAGAGTGAAGATGTTTCCCGTACCATCGGTAAAACACAACCTCCTATTACACTTGCATGAGTATCTTATACCCAAATATATGAGAACTATGTCGTTGTGCCCTCACAAACGCGCACAAGTGCAATACTAGTCTTTTACGTATTTATCGATGTCCAATCTCGATAATACTCTGACTAGGGATATTTAATGATTTATCCTTCGTGGACTGATACTGTCTCATATCATTCTCTGTCCAGGAACAAATCATAGGGACTCTCTCATCATTATATATCTAGGTGATCTAATCACAAATGATAAGAGTGCAATCTCCTTTGTCCCATAGTTAATTTGTACAATAAACACCGTGATCTGTACAAATAGTGACGCTATGGGTCATAATTGTCCAACAATCTCCCACTTAGCCTATAGCCAGTCACTCGAGTCTCTGACACCCGAACTATGTACGGTTGGCTCAAATTGCTGAGAAATGTTTTCGTCAGCGGATTTGCATGAGCATCATCTTGATGCGATTTATTCGATCATCACATCGCCACGATATATGATCCGAACGAATCAGATGAATATCGAAGTATGTATCTGGATCGTTGATGAGACCATTAATTCTTTAGCATGTGCTGACGCCTAGCTCAGCTGCTAACAGAACTATATCTTATCTAATTAGATTTGTTATTGACCCAGATGGCTTCTTTTGCTGCCTCAGCAGCTGCAATTAACCCGCTTTTGTTGTTTATTTGGTAACAATATCTTGCTTGGAAGATTTCCAGCTCACTGTAACGTTATTCAAACTGTATAGTACCGTTTGTGACTTTTAGTCGTCTTTATCGGTTGTTGGAAACTTGCTACAGTGACCCCTGTCACTTCAAGTTCTTCTTCTCCATAGACTAAGACAGCATCTTTAGTTCTCTAAGATACTAACGGATGTTCTTAACATCAATCCAATGACTTTCACTTGGATTGGCCTGTTTGTGAATCCATATGCTCAAAGCGTATGAGACACCAGGTCGCGTACATTTTTCAATGTACGATTCCACGGAGAGTTTTTCGAAAGCCGAGCTTTCACCGATTGTTTATGGGAATATCATTTCCAAGAAATGAGGTATTATCATTATTTTATATATATGACAGCCACTGTCAGTGCGCTCCCACTAACCCTCTTATATACATAAGAATCTATTTGTTTTGAATTAAATCATAAATCATTATGATTACATCAACGATAGTTCCAAGAACCTATGCTTGCTTCAATCCAATCATGGATCGAATAACAAGCATTATCCAAATGGATCTACCGTGGCAACAGGTAAAAGGTTGAATCGTAATCAACACAATGTTGATAACGATACCTTTCCGCTACAAGCCTAGCTTAGTACGTTGGTATGTTTCCATCCATGTACGTCTTCCTTGAAGACTCATAAAGTACCAATAGGCATAATGCCTTGCGGTATATCAACTAGTATCCAAAATTGTTGATTTACATGGAATCCATTTCGGATTATATGGCACTTTGCCATAATAGGGAGTCGATACCTTGTATCACTTCCTCATTCGTAGTCAGTTGGTATACCTCAATAAGAGGACATCTTTATGAGGTGCGATCAGAAACCCATACCCCAGGTAGTTTTCTGACTCTTTATCCTACCTACGCGGTTCTTGTGTATTTGAAGATTAATGGTAATAGTTTCATCCTCGATGAACTATTTATGTTCCATTAAGATTCGGTGCCTTGAACAGTATACTCTCCGATTTTCATCGAGTTATACTATTCTCCCACTTACCACTGCATATCGGTATCCTCTTAGGAAAAACCGCATGGTGAGCAACATTCTAATTGTTCTCTTGTGAGGTGTATAAGTACAATATTTATGGTATCCCTAGGATGACCTACAATTGGCACTTATCCTATTTGGGTTTTAGTTTGGTATCATCCAAACATATGCCTAGCATACCCAAATTATCAGGAATGAGAAACACGGTTTCTTTCCCGTTCATATCTAATATGATATTGTCAAACAGATTATTATGGAACCTTATTCAAAATAATTTCTTGCACTGTTTAATGCTTATCCGTTGAAGGAAATGGTAGCTCAGAGCGACTCCTGATTAACTTATCATGCTAACAAAATTCGGTTAATCCGTTCGGACACACCGTCAAACTGGCGTGTTCCGGGAGGAGTCCTCATTTGAAAGAATGTTATACTCTTTCAAGTATACTAGAAACCTATTGCTTAAGTATTTTCCATTACTGTCTAACCGTGACGGTTTCATACTTTAGCCGATCTGTTTGTCTATTTCGTGTCGAAATTGTGAAAGTTTCTGATTTGTGTTTCAAAAGAAACACAAAACCATACGCGATGCCACATCCGTACAGGTCACGAAATATTCATATCCATATCTAGCCTAGCTAGACATGGGCCCACTTTCTTCACTATGAAGTAGGGCTAACAGATCGGTGACATTTACACTTTTACCAAGTAAATAGTGTTTTAGGCACTTTGCCCAATAAACTAGATTCGTAGACTTTATTTGAATGGAATCAAATCAGTCCTGGTACCCGCTCTTCAAAAGTGCGGATATACGATTCTTGTTTAGTAGTGTCCCTGACAACTATGCCAGAATTAAGTTTCTTAACTGATCAAATCAGTTTGATCTATTTATTTGTCATGTTATATAATTGAGATATTATTTATATTCAAAATATAAATTATGTTATTCACATCTAATGTGTTTATCTCAATATCATCTTTATATAATAAAACACTTTAGTGTTCTAGAATATAAAGGTACACCCGCAACGAGTTATACGCGATATAGAGATAATGTTTCTAGTCAAACTAGTTACATTATAACAGTTTCCTAATTTAAGTACATACCCGTAGGTAGTTCCTAAATTCAGGTATCTACGGTTAAAACAGCGACTTTCGTCCCGTTTCCAATTCGCAGATAAATCTCAATTGAAGTCATTATCCTGTTCAAAACAGATTCTGAACATCAATATATATATTTTATGTACCATACTAAGTATCTCAAATCTAATTTTAATACTAGCTGTGAACATAATTATGACAATCATTTTTGAAGTCAGAGCCTTGCTCGTCTTCAATTCCTTCTTGGGATATGTCATTTTATCTTCCTAAAAGATAATAATGATTTTGCCTCTGCCATTTTCAATATTCCGGTAGCCTTTGGCCAAGCCTAGGGTTTCTAGAATATTGAAGTAAGGTGTGCCTTGCACTACTTGCCTAATTGCAAAGTTTGACTTTGTCTCCTTGAGAATAGTCATTAATTCTCCAAGAATTATTTATTGCGATTCTATTACTTTCTAAAATCAAAGTATAGATTTATAAAAATCCTTCAATTTCATTATCATACTTTAAGGATCTAATCCTTGGTTCTGATTCAGAAATTAAGGAGTCTATATGACAAGTATAATGGATTAAGCACTATAATTATCATTACATGAATATTCCAAATATCATGTTCCAATTATTTGCTTAACTCCGGACTTTAGGCATAATATATTATTTTATCAAATAAAATAACTTACTAATTTCCAAGACCATCTTGAAATTATATTCTCAATTTGAAAATTAAAGTCGTTTGAATACATTTTCACCCAGGATTATGTCTTAAACACTAATCTTTCATTTATATCTTGATTCTAATAGTCAAACTATTTAATCAACGATTTGTGGTACTATTAATTATAATGATTATAATAGTCCAACTATATAATCAAATATAATCTAAATTAATTAACCTCAATTACATTGATTACTATAATCCAATTATAAAATCAACTGTAAACTGAAATTAATTAATTCAAATATATTGATTAATATAATCCAATTATATATAATCAATTATAATTCAATCCAACTGTTAATTAAAACAACAATTTAAATATTAGTCCACCTAACATTTAATCTAACGACGAAATAATTTAAATGAGCGCATGTGGCGAGTAATTGAACGAGTATTGCAAATTCAATTCTTGCCTCCCACTATTTCTCGGCGAGCCTCTAACCCCTTGTCGAGTACTCGGGAAACCGCGTTTCCTAGTGGGCTAGGATCCCGTTAAATATCACACAATCTTGACTTTGGCCAACAACTTGTATGATAATTAACTAGGTAGATCTCTAAGATCAATTGGATCCAATCCAATTCCTAGATCCGGTAGGGGGACATCCAAGTCTGAAACATATATCTTATATATGCCAATACATCCAATGTATTACCTAACTTTTTTCCTCTGAATCTACTAAGCCTTGGCTTTGGCACAACAAACTTAGTGATCCCAGTCAAGCGCGACCCATTGACCATGGAAAGCTTCGTAATCAATGTCGAGTGACAAGAAGTGGTCTTGACTTTGGCCAACAAACCACAACTTGGACAAGACACCGATATGGAACAAAGCTCTCATGATTCAAACACATCTTTGACGGACAAAGGGCTTGACTTTGGCCAACAACCCAATGGCAGTCTCGGATCTTGAGTAAGAATCACTCAATGGAAGGAAAAACGCTTGATATTTGATGAGGGTTTTTCGCGTGCAAATTGGCTACCAATTTATTATCTTTGTTAAGGTCTCATCATCATACACCCTTAAACATGCATTCTAAACACATAATAAAGCGCATATGAAAATAAATAATAATGATATGTGGATGGATACTTTACATTGATCCTAGATCAAATCTCTCATTTTCTCTCTCCAAAGCTAGCACATGTATTTACTTCTACCCGTTACACTACACTTCTAAAGAAACCTCATTTACATTGAGGGGAATAGGTGAGAAGAGAATACAAAGAGTATAGAGGTGATAAGGCTGGACACGCATGTCCAATTAATAAATCAAATTTATTACAACAATTTTAAAATTGCCCCACCCATCTAATATCCATCCGATATACATTATTCATGCATCGCAACCATGTATTCATACAAGCATGTTATCAATCAATCTAATTCAATTAATTAATCTGATAATTAGTGATCATCCAATGTTCAAACAACGATTTGATTTTTTCTCGAGTCAAACTCGTTTTGCGAATAAGTACTTAAAGTACGAATTCTTGAATTAAATTAAACTACATAATTAAATCCAATTTAATACGCATTTAATTCTAATTCACTATTTAATTCCAAATTAAATATTACACTTTATTAACGAACCTTTACGACTTAAATTCTAAATTTAATCGCAATGGGTCTCAAAGCCCAATTAACATCTAATGTTTATTTAATTAAAGCCCAATGGGCTTTTAATTAATTTCTATAAGGCGTGGACTTTTGGTCAACTCGGGTCAAACCGATAACCAAGGTCCAATCCGGGAGTTACCCCATAAGCCTTTAAATTAATTTTGGCCCATTAGGCCCAATTAAATAATTAAGGTCCATTAAGTCATAATTGGACATTATGGATGTGGTTTTGGGCTCAATTGGATCCAACCAAATTGGTCTAAACCTAACTTGGTATAACCAAGCCCAAAAGCCCAATTACAACATTTAAGGCCAAAATCCAATTTCAAGCCTAATTAATTAACTTATAAAATTCCAAATTCCATAATTAATTAACCTAAGTGTAATACACAATTAACCACCCAATTAATATTTCTAAAACATCAATTAGCATACTTAATCATGCATTTCTACATCAAATAGTGTCCAACACAATTTATCAAAATCAAACCCATTTACATGCTTAAAGTCTCGGCAATTAGGGTTTTTCCAATCCGATTCGGTTTCAATCCAATTGAATCCATAATCATTAATTCACAAATCAATTCAACTCATCCAATGAATTAAAATAAAAAACACAATGAATTTCAAAAATTCAAAGAATTCGGCCAAGCCACTTTAAAAGGGAAAAATTGTTCCAAATCAAAATTCAATCCAATTGAACTTCAAATTAACATTACCCACTTGTTTTAAGTCATCCAATGATCAAACAAACAAAATTACCAAGACTAATTTAGGGATCTAAATTCGGCCATGCCCAAAAATTTGGGGAAAAATGGATCCAACCAAATTTCTTGAAATTGAACATACACAACTTCAATTAATCAACATACAAGCATACTTAATCAATCAATTCAACCAAATCATGCTTCAATTGATTTTACCCAATTTGCCATGCCCAAAATTTGGGGAAAAATGGATCCAACCAAATTTCTTGAAATTGATCATGCACAACATCAATTCAACCTCATTCAAGCATACTATATCAAACAATTTAACCATTTGATGCTCAAATTGAGTTTACCGAATTTTAACCCTAACTTTTTCATGCTTGAACTAAGCTCTGATATCATTGTTGGTTTCTAATTAGGTCCCAATATCATGAAATCAAGCATAAAAAATGCATGAATACTTCAAGGAGTAAGGCGGAATACATACTCACATTGAATGGTTTTGATGAAATGAAGAACACAAGCCTTCAAGCTCCCTCAAAACTCACGGCAGTAGCTCCTCCTTGCTGTGGACTGCTCGGTTTGGGCGTTCCTAGATGGTCCAAGAATCGGCCATGGTCATCACCATTGAAGCTCCAAGCTTCAAGCTTTTCCATGCTCACAAACTCACTTCCCTATCACCTTAGGATGCCTCCATGAGTGTGCTAGCACATAGATCTTGCAACAAAATCTTTGCTTCTCCAATTTTCGATGGGTCAAACCAGAGAAAGATAGGAGAAGAATCGGTCTTGAGACCGTGAGAGAGATGAAGAGAAGTTTTGGCTCCAAAAGCCCTAAAACGTAAAAATGGAGAGAGAGAGATAAAGTGTATATTGTTTTTATAATTTCCAAAATAATAAAAAAAATTTACCACATTTTACTTTCAAAAAGTAAAGTCAAAAAAGCAAAAAGCAAAAGATGCTTTTCAATTAACACATCAATCACTCAATTGTCAAATCACCTTTAATAAAGTGACATGTTGTCAAGTCACATCACTCAAAGTGATGTGTGATTTGACGCTTGATGTGACTGACGATTTGACGCTCGATTTGACTTGCGTACCGCACTCGAATTCGAAATGCGAATGCGCTCGCAAATAATGTCAGGCTCGAGTTCGTTAATTCCAAATTAACAAATTTTCCATCGCGTCGTAATTAAATGATTACGCCTAGCGAATTCACTATTCATGTCGCTAACGAATTAATTTAGAATTAATTCGTTCGCCCGAATTAAAATCTAATTTTAATTCCGCGTCGAAATCCAATTTCGCATGATATATCGATTATATTATTTTATCGATTAATTCCAAATTAATCGTTCTCTCTCTTTAATTAATATTTTATCCGAGATAAAATATCTTCGTAATTAATCCCAGATTAATTGTCTCCCTCATCAAATTAATCCCAGATTAATAAAAGTTCGAGTCATACATCATCGGTGAATCTTCGGGAAGCGACCCATGAGATCCCCCGATATGTTGGCAATAAATACGGTTGTCGGACTATCCGAACACGTAAGTACCTCGTACTATGTTTATACCGATTTACAAGACAAGGTTGGCTTCTAGCAAAGCGTCATGCCTACCCAATTCTCCGGAAATATCCTTATAGGTATATGTGATCTATATCAAGCGTAGTATACCGAAGTATTGCGTATGTCTGTCCAGTATCGGATGTCCACGTTCAAGGCCTGGGGCTGGAATTGTGTCTGCCCCGTACGAGGCACTTGTCGAATGTCTGGTAACTAGTCTCTATAATCGGATATACATGACCTAGTCATAATATCGCGATTGGCCGCGCAGCACTTAAGAGCACTAATACCGTATCCAGCGTGACATCATCTCCACTATGACTGGAGTGATCCTTCCGTCTTGACATCACACCCAATACTCTACGATTCTCAATATATCCAATATCGGCGTACATATAACCTGTTACAGCCCTAGATGACCGCAACTAAAGTATATTGATTGTCGTAAGCATTAGCGGTGCAAGTCTCAGGTTAAGACCAAATACACCTACCCTGATTGCAGACTCCCATAGACACATAGTCATACTACCAATGGGATTCTGTGTGGGGTCTATCCAGAGCGAAGCTGTTTCCCGTACCATCGGTAAAACACAACCTCCTATTACACTTGCATGAGTATCCTATACCCAAATATATAAGAACTATGCCGTTGTGCCCTCACAAACGCACACAAGTGCAATACTAGTCTTTTACGTATTTATCGATGTCCAATCTCGATAATACTCTGACTAGGGATATTTAATGATTTATCCTTCGTGGACTGATATTGTCTCATATCATTCTCTGTCCAGGAACAAATCATAGGGACCTCTCATCATTTATATATCTAGGTGATCTAATCATAAATGATAAGAGTGCAATCTCCTTTGTCCCATAGTTAATTTGTACAATAACACCGTGATCTGTACAAATAGTGACGCTATGGGTCATAATTGTCCAACATCACAAACATTACAAGACATTATTTCGGGGCCGATTCTCTATCCCCAGTGGAGTCGCCAGACTGTAGGACACGGAAATGGACGACGTTGTTCCGAGCTCGCAGCCCGGTCAGGAGTACGGAGTAGACCGCGGGGGACTAAACTGGAGAAATAACATGGAGTCGCCACCCGGTGTGAACCGGGAAAATGATTTAAGGCCGCACTCACCCCTCGCAAGGGAAGACCTCAAACCGTTGGGTTCGAAATGGTCCCTTACTTATGCCACTTGTAATGAACGGATTCGTGCAATAATTTAACCAAGTCTACACAACGTACATGTCCGAGATTAACCTAGATCTAGTTCACGGTCATAAAGGCAAACATACAATATCACACAACGAACATGTTAAATTATCAAACATGAAAACTAAATAACAACCTAAGCAAACGTAGATAAAAACTCCTATTGGGAAGTAAATAACTATAACATACATAGGGAAATAACATACTAACGACCTAATCATACTTAAGAAATAAATAACATACTAGCAACCTAATCATGCTCAAATACAAGGTTTGGATGAAACGAAATACGTGTGTCTCTCAAGTGATATGTGGCATTGTATCCTGAGTGCAAACCGCAATACCGTCCATTCGGATTCGGCTACGGAATTTACGTCCGGGTTTCCATCCGATATACCACAAGAGAGAACACATGTTCCGTTCACCCGAAATCACATCATGCACCAATTCATAATAATCATGCGAAATAAAATAATAAAATAACTAAAAATAAAGGATAAAAAATAAAAGGGTGCCCTCAGGACTTACCTTTTAAGTCACTTTCCGGGAGTGCTTTCCACGGTGTCGGAAGGGTTATTGTTCCCACTATTTTCACTGGTCCGCTGTTTCCACTATTTTCACTGGTTCGCTGTTTCCTATGTTTTCACTGTTTTTACTGGTCCACTGTTTCCTCTGTTTTTGCTATTTTCACCCGCGATTTCCGCTCACTGTTTTCTCTGTTTTACTCGCGGTTTGGGGACAATTTTTCTCACGGTTCCAGGGGAATTTTCACGTGTGCATGTCAAGGGTTTCAAGGGTTATTTGGGCAGTGTAGTTCACGCATGCATGGAGGGTTTTGGGAAGGTAGATTTCACGTGTGCATTGCATGCATGAGCTGTGATGGTTTATTCATGGTTCACGTGAAGAAGCAAGGTGAGGCAGTGAGGTTGAGTTGGTTTATTTCATGTACGCATGGGTAGGCTATAGGGTTGAATTTTACATGAAGTTAGAGGCTACATTCAGGGCTAATCTACGTGAAGTGTTGGCAGTTCAGAGGTGTTTTGTGCGTGAGTTACTGGGGCTGTTTTGGGGCATTATTTTCGGTATCTACTAGGCAGTTTGTAGTGAAGGATATGTGTGTTTCAGGGACTGGTTTGGCGTGAATGATAGAGGCTTATTGGGTGCAGTTTTGGTCATGAACTCAATGAGCTGAAATGAGGGCTGGTGGCGTGAATTTGGTGTGAACAATGGCGTGAGCTGTGTGGCTGTTGAAAGAAGCAGTGATGACTGATCAAGGGCTGCCGAGAGTGGTGAAGAAGATAGGGGCTGAGTTGGGTGCTAGTGAGGTTGCATGAAAGGTCCTCCTTTGCTTGTGCGTGTGTGTTAGGATGAGGGAGGGCTGTGAAGGTTGTTTGAGGGTAGCTTCCAAGGTGCGTGAACTTGTTCAAATGGTTCCTCCAAGATGCATGAATGATGATGAATAGGGCAGTGAGCTGTTCGTCGTTGAAGGTGGGGGCTGTTACGGTTTTATCAAGGTGGTGAGCTGTTGTTCAAAGTGAGGGCTGATAAATTCAGTTTGGTTCATTTTTATCATGGGAGAGAGGGAGAGTGCTGCGTACTGGCCAGGTTGAAGAAGAGACTGCTTCACTGTTGCATTTAACACATGCATGTGGCTACATGGCTGAAGGTTGGGTTCTGCAGTTTGATGAGGGGTTGTTGGCTACCGGGCGTGAAGGTTCGTTGAGGGTGGTACGGGGTGAGACAGAGGCTGTGTAGGGGCAGTTATGGCGTGAGTTGCAGCCTGGTGCAGGAGGATAGATGATGATGGAATGTGTGAAGTGTGTACTGTTTGAGTGATGAAGGTGTGGGTGATATATGAAGGAGTTATGTGGCGTGATGGGCTGCTGGATGAGGGGCTTATTATGGTGCGAGGATAATGGCGTGAATGATAATGATTTTCAAGGGGCTGATTTCACGTGCATGAAGGACATAATGGAGGCTTGCAGAGAGCTGTGTGTCCTCTTCTTCTTTGGTGCGTGTCCTTCTCCTGAGTTGAGGCCTCAAAGGTGGTTTATATGCATGGAGGGCTGCTGAATGGGGTCATGTTTCACAGCAGTGTGCAGGGGTTTTCTTGGGCAGTGTTGGACCCCAAAGGTGCGTCCCTCCCCTTGTGTGTGTATAGTGTGAAGCTTAGGGGTTGAGTTGGTGGTAGTTATGGCGTGAGTTGCAGGCTCGTGTGAGGCATGGGTGATGGTATGGGTTGTTATGGGTGGTAGTTTATTGATTGCATTGGTGTTAGAGGAAGATGAGTTTTGTTTGTTGTTTGGTGCTTGCATGGTTTAGTTCACGTGGGCATAGGTGGCTTTGTAAGGGTTTTTGTATTTGAATGGAGGAGGGGGCGTGAAGCATGGGTGTGCTTGGGTTTGTCTTCGTTTGTTTGTGGTTTGGTGTTTAGTGCTTGTTTGTTTTGTGTTTGGTTTGGCTTGTGAAGAAATTGTGAGGGGATTGTCTTGTTGATTGCATGGAATGGGTGTGAGGTGTGGGTATTTTTTTGAACTGGGCCGAGGATAAATTCAAAACTGAGACCGAACGAGCGAACCTGAAGCTTGAATGAGCGAACCAAATCCAACAAAAATGTCAATTCTTGACCCTTCCCTTCCGACGACCGCTTTCCGCGACTTCCGCAACTAAAAAGGTAGTGCCTCCATTCGAGGCTCATCATCGGGACTTACATGTAAAAATGTAGTGCCTACACTTTGGTTATCGGTTTGACCCGAGTTGACCAAAAGTCAACTCCTTAAAAATTAATTAAAAGCCCATTGGACTTTAATTAATTTGACGTTGGATGTTAATCGGGCTTTGAGACCCGTAACGATTAAATTTGGAATTTAAATCGTAAAGGTTCATTAATAAAGTGTGTTATTTAATTTGGAATTAAATAGTGAATTAGTATTAAATACAAATTGAATTGGATTTAATTATGTAGTTTAATTTAATTTGAGAATTTGTACTTTGAGTACTTATTCACAAAAACGAGTTTGACTCGAACCAAATCAAATCGTTGTTTGAAAATTGGATGATCACTAATTATCATATTAATTAATTTGATTAGATTGATTGATAACATGCTTGTGTGAATACATGGTTGCGATGCATGAATAATGTATATCGGATGGATATTAGATGGGTGGGACAATTTTAGAAATTGTAATAAATTTGATTTATTAATTGGACCTGCGTGTCCAGCCTTATTACCTCTTATTTATTTGTATTCTCTTCTCACCTATTCCCCTCAATGTAAATGAGGTTTCTTTAGAAGTGTAGTGTAACGGGTAGAAGAAATATTTGTGATAGCGGGAGAGAGAAATGGAGAGATTTGATCTAGGATCAATGTGTAAAGTATCCGTCCGCATATCATTATTATTTTTCATATGCACTTTATTATGTGTTTAGAATGCATGTTTAAGGGTGTATGATGATGAGACCTTAACAAAGATAATAAATTGGTTGTCAATTTGCACTCGAAAAACCCTCACGAAATATTAAGCACTTTTCCTTCCATTGAGTGATTCTCACTCAAGATTTGAGACGACATTGGTTTGTTGGCCAAAGTCAAGGCCTTTGTCTGTCGAGGATGTGTTTGAATCGGGAGAGCTTTGTTCCATATCAGTGTCTTGTCCAAGTTGTGGTTTGTTGGCCAAAGTCAAGACCACTTCTTGTCCATCGACATTGATTACGAAGCTTTCCATGGTCAATGGGTCGCGCTTGACTAGGATCACTAAGTTTGTTGTGCCAAAGCCAATGCTTAGTTGATTCAGAGGAAAAAAAGGTTAGGTAATACATTGGATGTATTGGCATATATAAGATATATGTTTCAGACTTGGATGTCCCCCTACCGGATCTAGGAATTGGATTGGATCCAATCGATCTAAGAGATCTACCTAGTTAACTATCATACAATTTGTTGGCCAAAGTCAAGATTTTGTGATATTTAACGGGATCCTAGCCCACTAGGAAACACGGTTTCCCGAGTACTCGACAGAGGGTTAGAGGCTCGCCGAAAAATAGTGGGAGGCAATAATTGAATTTGCAATATTCGTTCAATTACTTGCCATACGCGCTCAAACAATATCATTCGTCAAATCGATTAAATGTTAGTTGGACTAATATTTAAATTGTTGTTTTAATAAATAGTTGGACTATATTCAAACTATTCATTTATATTTGGTTATATAATTGGATTATATAATCAATATATTTGATTTAATTACTTATAGTTGATCAAAATAGTTGGCCTACAATAATCATTATAATTAATAGTACCGATAATCATTGATTAAATAGTTGGACTATTAAAATCAAGATATAAATTGAAAGATTGACATTTAAAACATAATCCTAGGGAAAATGTATTTAAATGGTTTATTTTTCAAATTGGGAATAATATTTCAGGATGGTCCTGGAAATTAATAAGTTATTTTATTTGATAAAATAATATATTAAGCCTAAGCCCGGAGTTAAGCAAACAGTTGAGCATGATATTTGGAATATTCATGTAATGACAACTTTAGTGCTAATCCATTAAGCTTGTCGCAGTAGACTCCTTAATTTCTGAATTAGAACTAAGGATTAGATCCTTAAAGTATGATAAAGAAATTAAAGGATCTTCATAAATCTATTAAATTAGATTTTAGAAGTACTAAATTGCAATTGATAACTCTTGTAGGGTTAATGACTATTCTCAATGAGATAAAGTCAAACTTTGCAATTAGGCAAGTAGCGCAAGGCGCACCTTACTTCGATATTCTAGAAACCCATGGCTTGGCCAAAGGCTTCTGCAGTGTTGAATAAGGCAAAGACAAAATCATTATAATCTTCTGGGAAGATAAATGACATATCCCAAAATGTCTGCCTAAATGTGGCAAACGGGATCGCGGAAGTGTGACTGCCGTTTGGACAAAGCAGACATGAAGGAATTGAAGACTAGCAAGGCTCTGACTTCAAAAATGATTGTCATAATTATGTTCACTACTAGTAATAAAAATTGGATTTTAAATACTTAGTGTGGTACATAAAATATATGTATTGATGTTCAGAATCTGTTTTGAACAGGATACTAACTTCAATTGAGATTTATCTGCGGATTGGAAACGGGATGAAATTCGCTGTTTTATCTGTCGATGCCTAAGTTTAGGAACTACCTTCGGGTATATACTTAAATTAGGAAACTGTTATAATGTAACTAGTTTGACTAGAAATATTATCTCTATATCAGTGTTTAACCCGCTGCGGGTGAACCTTTATATTCTAGAACACTAAAGTGTTTTATTATATAAAAATGATATTGAGATAAACACATTAGATGTGAAATAACAGAATTTATATTATGAATATAAATAAATCTCAAACATATAACATGACAAACAAATAGCTCAAAACTGATTTGATCAGGAGAAACTTAAATGTGGCATTGTTGTCTGGGACACAATTAAACAAGAATCGTATATCCACACTTTTGAAGAGTGGGTACTCGGACTGTTTTGATCCTTATCAAATAAAGTCTACGAATCTAGTTTATTGGGGCAAAGTGCCTAAAACATTATTTACTTGGTAAAAGTGTAAATGCCACCGATCTCTTAGCCCTAGTTCATAGTGAAGCAAGTGGGCTCATGTCTAGCTAGGCTAGATGTGGATATGAATATTTTGTGACCTTTACGGACGTGGCATCTCGTTATGATTATGTGTTTCTTTTGAAAACACAAATCGGAAACTTTTACAGTTTCGACGCGAAATAGACAAACAGATCGGCTATAGTATTATACCGTCACGGTAAGACCGTAATGGAAAATACTTAAGCAATAAGTTTCTAATCTATACTTGAAAGAGTATAGTATTCTTTCAAATGAGGACTCTTCTCGGAACATGTCAATTTGACGGTGTGTCCGAACAGAGTAACCGAATTTGTTAGACATGATAAGGTTAATCATGAGTCGCTCTGAGCTACCATTTCCTTCAACGAATAAGCATTAACAGTGCAAGAAGTTATTTAGAATAAGGTTCCATTAAAAATCTGTTTGAAAGATATCATATTAGATATGAACGGGAAAAGAAACTGGGTTTCTCATTTCTGTATATTTGGGTATGCTAGGCATATGTTTGGATGATACCAAACTAAAACCCAAATTGGATAAGTGCCAATTGTATTTTATCCTAGGGATACCATAAGTATAGTACTTATACATCTCACCAGAGAACAATTAGATTGTTGCTCGCCATGCGGTTTTCCTAAGAGGAATACCGATATGCAGTGGTAATTGGGAGGATAGTAAAACTCGATGAAAATCAGAGTGATACTATTCATGGCATCGGTTCCTAATGGAACATATTCATCAAAGATGAAACTACATCATTAATCTTCGAATACACAAGAACCGTGTATGTCGGAGAGAGTCAGAAAACCACCTAGGGTATGGGTTTCTGATTTCACCTCATAAAGATGTCAATCTTTTGAGGTATACCAACTGACTACGTATGAGGAAGTGATACAAGGTATCGACTCCCTATTATGACAAAGTGTCATGAATCCGAAATGGATTCCATGTATATCAACTAAGTTTGGATATTAGTTTATGTACCGTAAGGCATTGTGCCTATTGGTACTTATAAGTCTTCAAGGAAGACATACATGGATGGCAACATACCAACGTGTAAAGCTAGGCTTTTTGCGGAAATGTATCATTATCAAATCATGTTGATTGCGATTCAACCTTTTAAATGTTGCCATGGTAAATCCATTTGGATAATGCTTGCTAAAGCTGCATGTTTAATTTATGAAATATGTCAGCAGAACGGGAAAATCGCTTTCCTGAAAAGGAAAACTTTTGGAGGATGTTTACAACATCCTGTCGATTTTGTCGTACCTTAACTAGCAAACAAGGTTTGCAGGTTATTCGATCCATGTTTGGATTGAAGCAAGCATTAGGTTCTTAGAATTATCGTTTTGATGTAATCATAATGGTTTACGATTTAATTCAAAACGAAAATGATTCTTGTGTATATAAGAGGGTTAGTGGGAGCGCACTGATAGTGGCTATCCTATACAATAATGATAATATACCATTTCTTGGAAATGACATTCCCATAATAACAATCGGCGAAAGCTTGGCTTTCGAGAAAACTCTCCGAGAAACCGTACATTGAAAAATGTACGCGACCTGGTGTCTCATACGCTTTGAGCATATGGATTCACAAACAGGCCAATCCAAGTGATAGTCACTGGATTGATTTTAAGAACATCCATTGGTATCTTAGAGATCTAAGGATGCTGTCTTAAACTCTGGAGATGGAGAACTTAAAGTGACTGGGATCATTGTAGCAAGTTTACTAACCGATAAAAATGGTACTATACAGTTTGAACAACGATATAGTGAGCTGGAAATCTTCCAAGCAAGATACTGTTACCGAGTAAACAACAAATGTGGGTTATTGCTGCAGCTGAGGCAGCAATAGAAGCCTTCTGGGGTCGATAAATATCTAATTAGATTAGATAGAGTACTTTAGCAGCTGAGCCAGGCTACAACACATGCTAAAGAATCAATTGTCTCATCAACGATCAAGATACATACTTCGATAGTCATCTGATTCATTCGGATCATACATCGTGGCGATGTGATGATCGAATAAATCGCGTCAGATGATAATCATGTAAATCCGCTGACGAAAACCTTTTCTCAGTAATTTGAGCTAACCGTACATAGTTTGGGTGTTAGACACTCGAGTGACTGGCTATAGGCCAAGTGGGAGATTGTTGGACAATTATGACCCATAGCGTCACTATTTGTACAGATCACGGTGTTGTTGTACAAATTAACTATGTGATAAAAAGGAGATTGCACTCTTATCATTTGTAATTAGATCACCTAGATATATAAATGATGAGAGGTCCCTATGATTTGTTCCTGGATTGAGAATGATATGAGACAATATCAGTCCACGAAGGATAAATCATTAAATATCCCTAGTCAGGGCATTATCGAGATTGGACATCGATGAATGCGTAAAAGACTAGTATTACACTTGTGTGCGTTGTGAGGGCACAACGGCATAGTTCTCATATATTTGGGTATAGGATACTCATGCAAGTATGACTATCAATATACCTCATCGGAATTCCATTGGTAGTATGACTACGTGTCTATGGAAGTCCGAAATCAGGGTAGGTGTATTTGGTCTTAACCTGAGACTTGCACCGCTAATGCATACGACTATCAATATACTTTGGTTGAGGTCATCCAGGGCTTTAACCGGTTTCTGTGTACGCCAATTCTGGGTATATCGAGAATCGTAGTGTGTTGGGTGTGATGTCAAGAAGGAAGTGTCGCTCCAGTCATATGGAGTTGATGATCACGCAGGTATACAGAAATGGTTCTCTAAAAAGGTTGCAACCGTCGGGATAATATGACTTGGTCATGATTATCTGATTTTAAAGAGACTAGTTCCTAGTTACCCGATATATGCATCGTACGGGGCAGACACTGTACCAGCCACAGGCCTTGCATGTGATCATCTGATACTGGACAGAAATACGTTATACTACGTATACTACGCCTGATAAAGATCATTATTCCTGTAAGGATATTTCCGGAGAATTGGGTAGGCAGGGCGCTTTGCTAGAGTGGCCCTTGTCTTGTAAATCGGTAAAATGTAGTACTAGGTACTTACGTGTTCGGATAGTCCGACGACCGAATTTACTTCCAACATATCCGGGGATCTCATGGGTCTCTTCCCAAAGATTCACCGATGACGTATGACTCGTACTTTAATTAATTTGGGATTAATTAGATGAGAGAGATAATTAATCTGGGATTAATTGCTGAGATATTTTATCCGGGATAAAATATCAATTAAAGAGAGATAACGATTAATTTGGAATTAATTGGAAAATTAATATATTTGATATATTAAACGAAATTGGATTTCGATGCGGAATTGAAATTAGATTTTAATTCGGGCGAACGAATTAATTTAGAATTAATTCGTTAGCGATGTGAATAGTAATTATGCTTGGCATGATTATTAATTAAATTATATTTAATAACGACGCAACGGAAAATTCGTTAATTTGGAATTAGCGAACCCGAGCCCGAGATTATTTGCGAGCGCATTCGCATTTCGAATTCGAGTGCGGCAAATAAATCAAGCATAAAATCGCTAGTCGCTTCTAGCGTCACATCAGTCGTTAATTAAGTGATGGATGTCTTTCACTTTGAGTGATTGACGCCAATCACTATTCACTGAGTGATGGATTGAGGGCAAGTTGATGTGTGTGGTTGGCTAGCATTTAATGCTATTTTGGAGCCAAAAGTTTGCTATAGGTTTTAGAAATCAAATACCAAAATTCCTAACACATTTTTATTTCGTCCTCTCCTCCTCTCTTCTCTCATCATTCACGCCCATGGAGGGCTGAAAATTGTTCTGGTTTGCTGGGCAGAAATCGTGAGCAAGGGATGCAAAGTGCTTGGTTTTTGCGGCAAAAATCAAGAGAGTTAGCACTCCGAGAGACATGCGAAGGTGATAGGGAAGTCCACCCATGAGCAGGGAACCATTCAATGAAGCTTGGAGCTTGACGAAGGACCACCATTGACACCAAAATAGTGGGCTGTTGCAGCTCACTGCCATGAGCAGTTCAAGGGGCAGTGAAAAGTTTTTGTTCGTCAAAGCGTCGCTCAACCGATCGATGTGAGTATTCCGCAACTCCCTCGTTGTATTCGCACGTTTATTTCTTGCTTGTTATTCGATCCTATGGACCTAGAAACTCCAACAACTAGAATACTACTTTTAAAGAAAATATTATCCGAGAGAGTGGTGATTCTATGTTGTATCTTTACAAACTTCTGATGAGCGAAAAATATATCAATATTTACCGCCCCTTTTACTTAATATTTTATTTAGTTTCTCGAGTTTGATAAACGTTTTGATTTGTTTTGCAGATAAATAAAGTATTGGGACTTAATGGAATCAACTCTGGGCTAAAACGATGAAATTCGGAGCAAAAAATGGCGAAAAAGGAAATTTACTATACGCGTCACGAAGTCCAGTCCAAAATTTCAATTTTGCACTAGTTTCGTATTTTGGCCATAACGTTTTCATCCGATAGTTGTTTGAGCTGATTCAAGTTGTATATTAAAGACGCCACAAGATCTACAACTTTCAAGATTTAAATATTTTCGAATTCGGAAGTTTGGAAGTCCGAAATTGATGAATAATCTAGTGTATTTTGTGTATTTACTATAGTCATTTTCAAAATGTAAAATAAAATTAATAAAATAAAAAAGTACAAATTATCAAACTTCCACCAAACATGCTTCCATGTTGGTGCCATATTTGGTGTCATGTTTGGTGACATGATTGATGCCATGTTTGGTGTCATGTTTGGTGGAGCAATTTGTGGAAAAATTGGTGGAAGCTTTAGATTTTCTTATAAATACCAAGCTAAACTTTGTAAATTTCCATGATTTCTTTGGAGGAGTTTCTCCATGAAATATAAAGGAAAGTATCTTGTATATTATTCAAGTTTTCTTGTATTTTATTTTTATTTATTTAATAAAATTTTGTGTGTTTTCTTTTACAGCATGAGCAGGTAACCTCATTCTGCTGGGGTGAAGAGGTAAGAATTTTAATATAAAAATTTAGATTAATCTCCCTTATGTTAATTAAAATTTGGATTAATTAGTTTCCGCCTATATGGCCGGTTTAGGTTCACACCTTATTTACCGCCTATATGGTTGGTTTTACATTGTTGAACTTAGTTTCCGCCTATATAGTCGGTTTATGTGCTAACCTTGATACCGCCTATATGATCGGTTCGACTTTGGACAAATGAAATCACCGCCTTTATGGTCTGGTTAATTAATTGGTAAACATTGAGAATAAGGGAGATTTCTAATTTTGAAATATTAAAAGTGGATCCTCTCTACCCCATCATTTTCTTTTATTGTACTTTTACATTTTTAATTTCCAGCATTTTCTTTATTTAATTTCTAGCATTTACTTTATGTCTTTTATTTTATTTAAGTTTTCATTAGCCTTAGATATGTGTCGTAGCAAAGTCCGTTATATGGGTTTGTGATGAATTCCAATATCACTGGGTTATAAGTGGTTATTTTATAGTTTGGGTAATATAAAGGTTTACTTATTAAGTCTTAAGCTTAATGCGTCTTGTAACTGGCCACTAATAAGATTGATATGGTAAACTTAAAATAAACTTGACAAAGGAATTTTACGTTTCAGTCTTAGACTTAATAGCCCACGATCTTCCTTGAGGATAGATAACCTTTTAATAGATTTTCTTAGAGGATAGACATATACCTGTCGGGCGGGGGTAACCACAATTGGAACTTGATCTTAATGAATCCAGGTAATTTGGTTAACATAAACATATGGTTTAATTGGATTACACTGGGTATGTGCAGCTGACCATCGACAGAGGCTTTTGCATAATTTCGTGTTCCAGGTTATTAAACCAATATATTACATAAACATAAAATAATCACTTCATCTTTTTAAAAGATATTAGAAGGATTCACAACCCTTGATAGTTTTATAAATTTGTATTTCTCCAATTTATTTTCACGCAAATTTTATTTACTTGCTTTAATTTTTAAAAGTTTTTACTTGTATCTAATTTCTTTTTACTTATTATTTTTGTTTTCACTTGTTTCAGGTTCTCAGATACTACATGAGACGCACCAGAAGCTTTGAAATCCGACCGCTTGACCCAGAGATGGAAAGAACTATCAGACAATTGAGAAGGGAAAGGCGAGAAGGCCAAGAAGCAATTATCAACATGGAACCTGAACCTTTAGAGGTTGCACCACCAATTCCCATTCGAGACAGAACCATTCCTGTGGTTGATGGCCTCATTTCCTGTATTGTACTTCCTCCCTTACCAGCAAATTCAGGTGACATCAAAGCTTGCATTCAGATGATACAACATTCAGTTCAGTTTGGAGGAAATGCAACTGAAGATCCTAATGCCCACATCAGCAACTTCCTGGAAGTTTGTGGAACTTTCAATTACAACAGAGCATCAGAAGAAGTAATGAGACTGTGAGTTTTCCCATATTCCTTGAAGGACAGAGCTAAAGCTTGGCTACATTCACTACCAGCAGGTTCCATCACAACTTGGAACACTCTATCCACCAAATTCCTTACAAAGTACTTTCAACCAGCTAGAACAATAAAACTGAGGAATGACATCACATCATTTGTACAACTTAACTCAGAGACTCTCTACGAAGCTTGGGAAAGGTACAAAGATTTGCTCGGGAAATGTCCTCACCATGAGATTCCAAGATGGCTTCAAGTCCAAGCTTTCTATAATGGACTTTCTGGACTGATGAGAACCACAATCGATGTTGCTGCTAGAGGAGCTTTGATGGCAAAAGGAGAAGATCAAGCCTGTGACCTAATCGAAGAAATGGCCAACAATAATTCCTTATGGCCAACAGAAAGAAGCATGATCCAGAGAATTGCAAGAATTTATGAAGTTGGAACAAACACAGCAGTCAGTGCCAAGCTGGATCAGATATGCAAATTCATCGAGACTCTCAGCACGCAAAACAACATTGGATCCACAGGTTCACCATATGGATGAGCACCAGTGCCAAACCAACCTGAAGCGACGGTGAATTATGTCAACAATTTCAACAAATGGGGGAACAATCCATATTCCAACTGTTGGACAATTAAGACCTATAGCATCACTATTTGTACAGAACATGGTGTTGTTGTACAAATTAACTATGTGACAAAGGAAATTGCTCTTTTATCATTTGTAATTGGATTACCAGGATATATAAATGATAAAATTCCATATGATTAGTACTAGATTAATAAGATATGCGACAATATTAATCCACTAAGGTTTAATCATTAAATATCCATAGTCGTAGTATTATTGAGACTGGACATCGATAATGCGGAATAGACTAGTATTACACTTGTGCAAGTTATGGAAGCGTAACATCATAGTTCTCATATATTTGGGTATAGGATACTCATGCAAGTGTAATAGGAGGTTGTGTTTTACCGATGGTACGGAAAACAGCTTCGCTCTGGATAGACCCCTTGGAATCCCATTGGTAGTATGACTTTGTGTCTATGAGAGTCCGAATCAGGGTAGGTGTATTTGGTCTAAACCTGAGACTTGCATCGCTAATACTTGCGATAAACATTATACTTTGGTTTTGGTCGTCCGGGGCTTCAACAGGTTCTGTGTACGCCTCTTCTGGGTATATTGAGAATCGTAGTGTATTTTGTGTGATGTCAAGACGGAAGTATCACTTCAGTCATATGGAGATGATGATCACGTAGGATACGGAACTAGTACTCTTATGTACTACAGTCATCAGGATAATATGACTAGGTCATGATTATCCGATTATAGAGACTAGTTACGAGAGGTCCGATATGTGCTTCGTACGGGGCAGACACAATTCCAGCCCCAGGCCTAGCATGTGACATCCGATACTGGATCGTTATATGCAATACTATGTAGACTACGCATGATATAGATTACATATTCCTTTAAGAATATTTCTGGAGAATTGGGTAGGCACGGTGCTTTGCTAGAAGCCAACCATGTCTTGTAAATCGGTAAAAACGTAGTACTAAGTACGTACGTTTTCGGATAGTCCGACGACCGAATTTAATACCAACATATCCAGGGATCTCAAAGGTCACTTCCCGAAGATTCATCGATGACGTATGACTCGAACATAATTAATCTGGGATTAATTAGTAAAGAGAGAAAATTAATCTAGGATTAATTACAGAGATATTTTATCTGGGATAAAATACTATTTAAAGAGAGAGAACGATTAATTTGAAATTAATCGATAAAATAATATATTTGATATATTAAAAGAAATTGGATTTCGACACAGAATTAAAATTAGATTTTAATTTGGGCGAACGAGTTAATTTAGAATTAATTCGCCAGCGACGTGAATAGTAATTTTGCTGGGCATAATTATTTAATTAAATTTGATTAATTACGTCGCAACGGAAAATTCGTTAATTCGGAATTAACGAACCCGAGCCCGGGAGTGTTTGCGGGTCCACTTGCATTTCGAATCAAGTGGGGCCCACAGGTCACATCGCTTGTCACATCACCTGTCACTTTAATGATGGATGTCAAGTCACCTTTTGATGATTGACAACCAGTCATTATTCATGATAGTGGTGGTTGTGGGCAATTAATGCCATTTTACCTCTAAAATTGGTATTGCTTTTTTGGAAAAGTAGAAAACAAAAACACAATACACTCATCTCTTCTCCTCTCCCTCACTCACGGCCAAGGCCATTTTTTCTCTCCTCTCTTGGCTTGGCCGAGAGACTCACAAGGCTTAGGGAAATAATTTGTAGCAAATTTTTCCAAGTGCTAGCACACTAAAGAGATCATTCAAAGGTGATAGGGAAACCCATCTATGCGCATGGAATCCACATTCAAAGCTTGGAGCTTGAAGATCAACACAAGGAGCACAAAAGGGGTCTGGTCCGAAACTTCCATGAAGAAATTTTTTTTGTTCGTCTCATCCAAAAGCCAATCAAAGTAAGTAATTCTGCTACTTTATTTTGATGTATTCGCACTTTTCATCGCTTAATATGATCTTGGTTAGACCTAGATAACCCAACAATGGTATCAGAGCCATGATTAAGCATGAAATTGGATTTAGGGTTCTTAAATTTTGAATTTGGGTAAAATTGATTTGAGCATGTTTTGATGAAATTGTTTGATTGAGTATGCTTCAATGATGATAACTTAGAGTTATGCATGATCAATTTGATGAAATTGAATTGGATCAAAAATTTCCCCAAATTTTGGCTTGGCCGAGAGTTATAGGTTCCTTAAAGTCTTGGTGATTTTGTTCTTTTGATCATTGGATGAGTTGAAAGACTTGGGATCTATTAGTTTGTGATTTAATTGAATTGAAATCAAAATTGATATAAAAAGTCCCCTGATTGCCGTGAGCTTCAAAGCATGAATGGGATTGATTTTGCTTCAATTGTGTTGGACATGAATTGATAATTAGATAGCATGATTAATTATGTAAATTGGTATTTTGGAAATGTTGATTTAAGTAGTTAATTATGGCTTATACACTTTATTTAATTGAATTGTGAAATTTGGAATTTTATAATTTAATTAGTTGGGCTAAATTTGGAATTTGGCTTATAAAGTTGTATTTGGGCTTAATGGGCTTGGTTGGGCCAAGTTTGGTTTAGGTTAATTGGTTGGATTATATAGTTAGACTATAGTAATCATTATATTTGGATATACCCGAAATCGTTGATTGGATAGTTGGACTATTGGAATCAAGATAACTGAAAGATTAGCGTTTAGAACATAATCCTGGATGAAAATGTCTTTAAACGGCTCCAATTTTCAGATTGGGAATAAAACCTCAAGATAGTCCTGGGAACTAAGAAGTTACTCTATTTGATAGAGCAACCTCTTGGTCCTAAGCCCAGAGTTGAGCAAATAGTAGAACATGATCTTTGCAAGATTCATGTGATGATAACTTTAGTGCTCAATCTGTTATCATTGCCGCAAAGACTCCGTAATTTCTTCGTCAGAACTAAGGATTAGATCTTTATAGTATGATATTGAAATTGAAGGATCTTCATAGATCTATACTTAGATCTTAGAAGTACTAATTGCAATAGAAAACTCTTGGAGAGTTAATGGCTATGCTTAAGGAGACAGAGCTAGAGTTTGCAAAAGGGCAAGAAGCGCAAGACGTATTTTACTTCGACATCCCAGAAGGCCAAGGCTTGGCCGAAGACTTATGGGGTGTGGAAAAGGGCAAAGGCAAATTCATCACTGTCTTCTATGAAGACATAGGACATATCCCAATATGTCTGCCTAAACTGTGGCAAACGGGGTCACTGGAAGCGTGACTGCCGTATGGACAAGGCAGTCATGAAGGAAGTGAAGGCGGGGCAAGGCTTCGGCTTCAAGTATGTTTGTCATAAACATATTCACTACTAGTTACATAATTGGATTTTTAATATTAGATGTGATACATGAAATATGTACTGATGTGCAGAATCTGCTGATTAGCAGGAGACTGACTTCAGATGAGATTAACCTGCGAGTCGGAAATAGGACGAGAGTCACTGTTTTAATCGTAGAAACCTAAGTTTAGGAACTGCCCTTCGAGCATGTACTTAAATTAGGAAACAGTTATAATGTACCTATTTTGACTACAAACATTGTCTCTATATCTTGTATAACTCGTTGCGAGTATACCTTTATAATCTAGAACACTAAAGTGTTTTATTTTATAAAGATGATATTGAGATAAACGCATTAGATGTGAATAACAGTATTTATATTTTGAATATAAATGAATCTCAAACGTATGACATGACAAACAAATAGCTCAAACTGAATTAATCAGATGAGACTTATTTGTGGCATTGTTGTCTGGGACACATTAAACAAGACTCGTATATCCACACTTTTGAAGAGTGGATACTAGGACGGATTTGATTCTATTCAAATGATGTCTACGAATCTAGTTTATTAGGCAAAGTGCCTAAAACATCTTTTACTTGGTAAAAGTGCAAGTGCCACCGATTTGTTAGCACTCGTTTATAGTGAAGTAAGTGGGCCCATATCTAGCTAGGCTAGAGGTGTTTCAGAAACTTTTGATAAATTCAAAGAGTTTCGACACGAATTAGACAGACAGACTGGCTAAAGTATTAAACCGTCACGGTTAGACCATGGTGGAAAATACTTAAGCAATAAGTTTCTCGAATATTTGAAAGAGTATAGTATTCTTTCATAATGGACTCTTCCCGGAACACCTCAATTCTGATGGTGTGTCCGAACAAGAAATCAAACTTTGTTGGACATAGTAAGGTTAATCATGAGTCGCTCTGAGCTACCATTTTCCTTCATGGGATACACATTAAACAATGCAATACTTATTTTGAATAAGGTTTCATAAAAATCTATTAGACAGACTTCATATAGATATGAACAGGAAAGAAATAAGGTTTTCTCATTCCTGAAGTTTTGGGAATGCTAGGCATATGTTTGGATGATACCAAACTAGAACCCAAATCGGATAAGTGCCTAATTTGTAGGTTATCCTAGGGAAACCAAAGTATAGTACTTATACAACTCACAAGAGAACAATTTAATTGTTGCTCTTCATGCGGTTTTCCTAAGAGGAATACCTATATGCAGTGGTAAGTGGGAGGATAGTAAGACTCGATGAAAATCGGAGTAATACTGTTCCAGGCACCGTGTAACATCCCAATATATTTAGGCATTTTTTTTTATGTAAATATTAATTTCGTTTGAGAGGCCGTGTGATCATGAGATTTATTTATACATAAATATGGGAATTTAACAATTAAAATTAAAAGAAATGAAATTTAGATATTTTTAGAAAACACACATAATACACAAATCTAGATGTTTCTATATATATGTGTATACCCGGAACCGGACCGATTTTCCGGGTTTGGAACCGGAACCTGTTGTAATCGGGTAGGTTCCGGTTCCAAATATGAAGGAACTGATTTTATTCGGGTAGATTCTGGTTCCAAAATAGTCGGAACCGGAACCGGACCATGGAACCGGTTTATATGAACATAAATTTGGCATTAGAATTGCTGTTACAACACGCATAAAAATAGGTAGGATAAAATGGGCTACCCTACGAATCCAAGTGCAGTGATGATTTATATAGTGCTAAGATTGCATTTGTGTCAACAGTTGTAAATTTTTATTAGACCATTGTTAGTTTGTCCTAAATTCGTATTCGAATTTATACTCGAATAGATTAAATAAAAATCGAACTTATTTTAAATTTGACATTTCAAAAATTTACAGCTCATTTTCGATATTTATTCATCAACTATCTAAGATTTTCCAGGCAGCACCGAAAATTCAGATGGGGATGTTATAATTAAATGCTTTACTGTTGCATCTGTGTACATGTGTGTTATTAGCTAGCTGTGGCAATAATATATTAGCTGGTTGGCTTGAAATCTTACTCACCTGTCTTGATGGTGATTCATTGACTATTAGCCATTAGGTCTCGTGGACAGCAAGCTCCACCACAGAACTGGGCCGGCGACACAACGTGACACAGTCTGACTGTTGAAATTTGCTTTTCCATGTGAAATTATTGCAGCTATTGAAATTGATCGGTAGAGTTGAGAGTTATCTAATAATAATATTTTAAAATAGGGTAATTCGGAACCGGACCGGAATCGGATTGGAACCAAATAATAGGGTACCCTGTTTAATTGGGTAGGTTCCGGTTCCACTTAGTGCGGAACCGAATTTTTCCGGGTAGGTTCCGGTTCTATGCGGAACCGGAACCCAAACTGATTTTGCTCACCCCTACACACGGCACACAGACTACACAAAATTCGCACAGGAAGAGAAAATGAAGAACATGGCAGAATCGAGAGAGAGAATAGATTATCGAAGGGAGAAAGGAGAGGGATCCAGAGGGAAAGAGACCGAGACAAAAAAAAGAAGAATAAAACTGGAAAAAAAAAAAAAAAAAAAAAAGAAAAGGAAGAGAGGGGCGTAAGAGAAGAAAGGAAATGAGAGATTTTGGTGAAGTAGCTTGAGGAGGAAGATGATGTTGGGGCACCAGGACTAAGCAATTAACGCTTTCACTGCTCAGGTAATAATTAGTGCTGTTAAAACGAATTTTATTTATTTATTTATTTTCCTGTTTGGTTGCTGGGAAAATGGGAGAAAATGGAGAATTGTTATAAAATATGGGGGAAACTTTAGGAATTGGGTTTTTGTGTTTTTATTATCTTCGCTTTCTAGAAGCCAAAAAAAAAAAAAAAAACAGGAGATCTTTGTTTGGGCGATGAGAAAGTGGGAGAGATCAAGTGGGACTGGTGTTATGGGTCTTGTGATTTTTCTCTTTGCTACATGGACTAATGAGACAAACAATAGCTAGACTAATAGGGTCTTGTGAGAAAGGTTCCATTATTTGTTGGTTTTATTATTTACAACTGCTTGGTTGCTGAAAAAGTAATTGAAGTTAAAGGAATCTGAGTTTTGGGGGGTTTTTTGTTTTATTATTTTTAGGAGGTAGTAAGACAAAAGAAAAGAGGTTCTATGAGATTTAACTTTATTCAATTGTTTTAGCTTATGAAAAAAAAATGCAACATAGATGATAGAAGGGGAACGGGTGTTTTTAGTTTTTATTTTTTTTGATCTCTTGATCATAACGTTCAAAAGCTAATGCAAAGGCCAAGCCTCTCTGTGGAATCCTCTCTAATGCTCTTTATGTTTGTGTGGCTCATAGAACCCCTTATATTTGCATTGGGTTCGTTTTTAATTAAATCCATTTTTCATTTTAGTTTTTGTAATAAAACTGTATCTTGAATCCCTTGCGTGTTTAGTTTGATTATCTTTTTATGATTTTGATTCTAATTTACTAGATCCAAGTCCAAGCCTTACTTTAATAGAAAAATGAAATGTGAATGTAGCTGTATTTTTTTTTAGATTCCTCCTTATGATAGAATTGTGTTTGGTTTAATAGACTAAATTCATTGATCTTTCAAGCTTCATAGGCTAGCTTAATTTTGAAACAAACTTTATAAACTGAAATATTTTATTTGTAATGTTGTATTAGTATAAAGTCAAACATCTTAAGAGTTGTTGGTTTCTGGTATTTAAATTAGAGTATTTCAATTTAGACTTTGGAACATGGTTATGCTAAATTGTATGATTGTGTATATAATAAGATTGTAAAAGAGAAAAGTAAGTTTAGACTTTAGACTGCAAATACTTTAAGATAGTTAACCATGTTTGAGAAATTGATACTATGTGTATAAAAGGTGCAAAATATTGCATATGTTTTAATATTGTGATAATTTATATTGTAATTAAACTTGAATATGTATGGTAAAAGCATATACGGAATGAAATACATCTATCATTAATTTGTAGAAATGCATGAACATATGCATGAATATATATGTTATGGAATAAGCATATGATAAAGTATGTTTGAGGTAAAAAGGAGGTATTAGAAATGAACATGTATATGTGTGGGTTATGAATTTTAGAAGTTAAGATTGTTTGAACTTAGTTTTTTTTTAAAAGAAGAGTTTTAGATGTTTTTTTTAAGAAATATTTTCAGAAAATATTTGATACAGTTTGAAATTTAAGGCACGAGTTATATGGTTTTATGTTTTCGGGGCATGAGGGAAAAACTCACCCCAGTATGTAACTTGAGAAAATTTGGAATTGACGGATACTTTGGAATTGACGGAGTAGAGACATGTGCACATGTGGAGGACTGAGGGGACGCTCTTAGATCCTCGAGCCGGGGCTAGGGGGATGAGCGATACACAACGCCCCTAGACCCCACAGTTTAAGCTTGGGTGGTAGCATAGATCCGCATCCCCAGCTCCAGATTGTGGCTTGGGGGACGGCGATACATAACGCCCCAAGGCCACCAGATATGAGACAGTAGTGGCATGCTTTGGGGGACGGCGATACGTAACGCCCCAAAGTCATGGTTTTGCACTTCTGCCTCCAGATAGGCGTATGGGGGTCGGCGATACGTAACGCCCTCATACGTCCAGTTTTTCAGACAGAGACACGGAACTCAGAGAAAGTTTATAGTTTTCAGATACATATTTCAGTTTTCAGAAATACAGATTTCAGATAAAGACTTCAGTTTTCAGAAACAGTTTTCAGATGAACAGTTTTTAGAAAACAGTATTACAGAAAGACAAGGTTTATAAAGAAAGTCAGAAAGTAATTTTCAGGAAACAGTTTCAGAAAGATTTTAAAAAAAAAAAAAAAAAATTCATTATGCATGACATAATTAGGAAAAATCTAATTCATAAGTTGTGCACATTGACCATATATATTTATATATATATATATCCTAGAAATCATTTAAGTTGTATATAGTTTACATGATGCATGATAGCATTAGCACACTTACATGTATATTTGGTCAATGTTTGTGTGAGTAGTATATTTACATAGGAAGATTCTATCTTAAATAATAGTGTATGATAACATGGCCATATATGCATGCATATGCAATTGATGGTAGTGTAATGAATGCTTGAAAGAATGAATATGTTATAGTTCCGATTTGATGATATTTCAATGTGGTATAAGAAAGATAACTATGGTTAAAGTCCGAATTAAAACTAGTGAAAGAGTAAGTAGGAAAGTGATAAGATATCAGAGTAGCGCAGCGAAAGAAAGTGTTTTGAATTTTGCAGGTTGGTGGCCTGATCGGTCGACTACAAATACCAGAGCTTGAGAAGCCGGATAGCAGCATTGCAGTCAACCAGTCACCAGGTCTTAGGAGTTTCAGAGTCAAGTTGTTATTTGTATTTGTATAAGAAGTTGAGTTGTACAAGTTTAAGTTTGTATAAGAGTAATTGTAAAAGTTTTTATATATACGTATTTTTGGGCACGAAGCCCAGTTGGATTTGTCTTGAGTTGTTTATGTTAGTGATATTTTGTCTGGGCCCTATAGGTTGTATTGTGGTGCTGGACCTTGATCCAGGTTGCATGACTTTTAGCAAAGGTCATGCCGAATTTTCGTTAGAGTCAGAGGCTTATGGAGGCAGGATTAGCCTGTCTCCTGCCGGTAGCATCCTGGCTTAGGCGGGATGTTACACACCGATTCCTTAATGGAACACAAACAGTTCATCTGACATGGAACTGTACCATAATCTTCGAATACACAAGAACCACGTATGTCGGAGAGGGTCAGAAAATAACCTGGGAGGTATGGGTTTTTGATCTCACCTCATAAAGATGTCAATCTTATTGAGGAAACTGACTACGTATGAGGAAGTGATACAAGGTATCAACTCCCTTTTATGACAAAGTGTCATGAAGTCCGAAATGGATTCCATGTAAACCAACCAAGTTTGGACACTGGTTGTTGTACCGGAATGCATTGTGCCTATTGGTACTACATTAGTCTTCAAGGAAGACATACATGGATGGAAACACATAAACGTACAAAGCTAGGCTTGTAGCGAAAAGGTATCGTTATCAACATTGTATCGATTACGACGAAACCTTTTTACTCGTTGCCATGGTTAAATCGATTTGGATAATGCTTGCGTAAGCTGCATGTTTCATTTATGAAATAAGGCAGCTGAACGTCAAAACCGCTTTTCTTAAACGGAAACCTTTTGGAGGATGTTTATCAACATCCTGACGGTTTTGTCATACCAAAACAAACAAACAAGGTTTGCAAGTTAGTTCAATCCGGGATTGAGGCAAGTATTGTGTTCTTGGAACTAGCATTTTGATGTAATCATAATGGTATATGATTCAATTCAAAACGAAAAAGGATTCTTGTGTATATAAGGAGGTTAGTGGGATCGCATTGACATTGATTGTCCTAAATAATGATGATATATCATTTCTTGGAAATGACATTCCCATATTACAATCGGTGAAAGCTTGGCATTCGTGAAAATTCTCCATAGAATATTTTGGAGAAACAACCTTTATTCTAGGAATAAGGATCTACTGGGATAGATCTAAAAGTTGTTGGCACTCTCTGAGAACTCGTACATTGAAAGATATGTACGCAACCTAATGTCTCATATGTTTTGAGCATATAGAGTCACAATCAAGCCAATCCAAGTGATAGTCACTGGATTGATGTTAAGAACATCCTTAAGTATCTTAGATGAACTAAAGATGCTTTATTAAGGTATGGAGATGGAGAACTTGAAGTGACTGGGTTCACTTCTGTAAATTTCCATACCGATAAAAAAATGACTTTATGTCGCAATAAGGGTACTATATAGTTTGAATAACGGAACGGTGAGCTGAAAATCTTCCAAGAAAGATATTGTTGCCAAATAAACAACAAAAGAGGAATATTACTGCAGTTGAGGTAGCAATAGAAGAGATTTGGATCTATAATAATCTTAATCAGATTAGGTATAGTTCTGTTAGCAGATGAGCTAGGCTTCAGCATAGGGTAAAGAATTAATGGTCTCATCAAATGATCCAAATAAGTACTTCAATTATTTCATCTGATTCGCCGGATCATACATCGTGGCGATGTGATGATCGAATAAATCGCATCAGATGATAACCTTGCAAATCCGCTGACGAAAGCTGTTTCTGAGCAGAAATTTGAGTGACCCGTACATAGTTCAAGTGTATGACACTTGAGTGATTGGCTATAGGCCATGTGGGAGATTGTTGGACAATTATGACCTATAGCATTACTATTCCATGTTCTTGTACAAATTAACTATGTGACAAAAGAAATTGCTCTTTTATCATTTGTAATTAGATTACATGGATATATAAATGATAAAAGTCAATATGATTAGTACCAGATTAATAAGATATGAGAAAATATTAATCCTAAGGTTTAATCAATAAATATCTCTAGTCGTAGTATTATCGAGACTGGATATCGATAATGCGGAATAGACTAGTATTACACTTGTGCGTGTTATGGAAGCATAACAACATAGTTCTCATATATTTGGGTATAAGATACTCATGCAATTGTAATAGGAGGTTGTGTTTTACTGATGGTATGGAAAACAGCTTCCCTCTGGATAGACCCCTCGGAATCCCATTGGTAGTATGACTATGTGTCTATGGGAGTCCGAATCAGGGTAGGTGTATTTGGTCTTAACCTAAGACTTGCATCGCTAATACTTGCAACGAACAATATACTTTGGTTTTGGTCTTCCGGGGCTTTAACAGGTTATGTGTACACCTCTTCTGGGTATATTGAGAATCGCAGTGTATTGGGTATGATGTCAAGACGGAAGTATCACTTCAGTCAAATGGAGATGATGATCACGTAGGATACGGAACTTGTACTCTTATGTACTGCAGTCATCGGGGTAATATGACTAGGTCATGATTATCCGATTATAGAGACTAGTTACCAGAGATCCGATATGTGCTCCGTACGGGGCAGAAACAATTCCAACCTCAGGCCTAGCATGTGACATCTGATACTGGATCGTTATACGTAATACTATGTATATTACGCCTGATATAGATTACATATTCCTTTAAGAATATTTCTGGAGAATTGGGTAGGCACGGTGCTTTGCTAGAAGCCAACCATGTCTTGTAAATTGGTAAAAACGTAGTAATAGGTACGTACGTGTTCAGATAGTCCGACGACCGGATTTACTGCCAACATATCCAGAGATCTCATGGGTCACTTCCCTAAGATTCACCGATGACGTATGACTCGAACATAATGAATCTGGGATTAATTAGTAGAGAGAGAAAATTAATCTAGGATTAATTACAGAGATATTTTATCTGGGATAAAATACTATTTAAAGAGAGAGAATGATTAATTTGGAATTAATCGATAAAATAATATATCGATATATTAAACGAAATTGGATTTCGACGCGGAATTAAAATTAGATTTTAATTCGGGCGAACGAGTTAATTTAGAATTAATTTACCAGCGACGTGAATAGTAATTTTGCTAGGCATGATTATTTAATTAAATTTGATTTAATTACGTCGCAACGAAAAATTTGTTAATTCGGAATTAGCAAACTTGAGCCCGGGATTATTTGCGGGCCCACTCATATTTCGAATCAAGTGGGGCCCACAAGTCACATCGCTTGTCACATCACCTGTCATTTTATTGATGGATGTCAAGTCACTTTTTGGTGATTGACAACCAGTCACTATTCATGATAGTGGTGGTTGTGGTCAATTAATTCCATTTTGCCTCCAAAATTGGTTTTGGTTTTTGTAAAAGTTTTTACCAAATTTTGCGAAGACTTTTGGTATATGTTTTTAGAAAACAAAAACCCAATACACTAATCTCTTCTTCTCTCCCTCACTCACGGCCAAGGGCAATTTTTTCTCTCCTCTCTCGGCTTGGCCGAGAGAGTCACAAGGCTTAGGGATCTAATTTGAAGCAAATTTTTCCAAGTGCTAGCACACTAAAGAGATCATTCAAAGGTGATAGGGAAACCCATCTATGAGCATGGAATCCACATTCAACGCTTGGAGCTTGAAGATCAACACAAGGAGCACAAAAGGGGGCTTGGCCGAAACTTCCATGAAGAAATTTTTTGTGTTCGTCGCATCCAAAAGCCGATCAAAGTAAGTAATTGTGCTACTTTATTTTGATGTATTCGCACTTTTCATCGCTTAATATGATCTTGGTTAGACATAGACCAACACCTACAACCTAGGGTGGAGGAATCATCCTAATCTTTCATGGAGCAACAATTTAGGGCAAAAGAACTATCCGCCACCTGGATTCCAGCAACAGAACAAAAGCCAGGAGTTTGAAAAAGAACCAGAAATGAAAGACTGGATTGCAGAGATGTTCAAAAAGCAATGACGAGTGGTAATTATATCACTATTTCCCACTCATTTGACCTAATATTTTGTATCGTTTCTCGAGTTTTATGAATGTTTTGATGTGTTTTTATTTATTTTGCAGATACAAATAATATTGGGACTTAATGGAATCAATTCGGGGCTAAAACGATGAAATCCGGAGGAAAAATGGTCAAAAACGAAATTTTACTATACGTGTCATGAAGTGCAGTCCTAAATTCCAATTTTGCGCATGTTTCATAGTTTGGCCATAAAATTTTCATCTGATATTCGATTGAGCTGATTCAAGTTGCAGATTAAAGAAGACTAAAAGATCTACAACTTTGAAGATTTAAATATTTTCGAATTCTGAAGTTTGGAAGGCCAAAATTGATGAACAATCCAATATATTTTGAGTAATTACTATAGTCAATTTCAAAATATAAAATAAAATTAATAAAAAATAAATTAAAAATTGTCAAACTTCCACCAAACATGCTTGCATGTTTGGTGCCATGTTTGGTGCCATGTTTGATGCCATGTTTGGTGCCATGTTTGGTGCCATGTTTGATGCCATATTTGGTGCCATGTTTGGTGGAGCAATTGGTGGAGCAATTGGTGGAGTAATCGGTGGAGAAATTGGTGGAAGCCTTCAGGTTTTTCTATAAATAACAAGCCATTTCATTTGTAATTCTCATGCTTTCCTTAGGTTTTTGTAAGGAATTTAAGGATTGCATCTTCTTTTTATTTATTTTCAGTATTTAATTTATGCATTTTTATTTTGAGTAATAGTAGTAGTTCTTCTTCTTCTTCTATTTTCTTTTATGTTAAGTAGTTAGATTTTCTGCTGTGGAAGGGTGAAGCTTTTATTATTTTAGTTTAGATTAATCTCCCTTAATTATAATAAAGAAATTATAATTCAATTAAAAAGGATTACCGCCTTAATGGCTAGTTTTATTGATTTGACTTAAAACACCGCCTATATGGCTGGTTTTAGGTGACAGATAATTATCGCCTATATGGCTGGTTTATGGAAAAATAATGATACTGGTTTTATGGCTGGTTGGATTTAATTAAAATTTGACTTAATAGGGAATACCACCTATATGGTCGGTCGGTAATATCACGGATAAATTCTTTATTATAATAAGGGAGATTTCTAAATTAGAAATAGTAAAAGTGGATCCCCAACCCCAGCATTTTATTTTTATTTTAGGGAAGTGATGAAACACAATATCCATACTTAATAATTGATTTTCTTTTTATGGGTAATTCTTTAGTTTGTTTATTGAGTCTTAAGCTTAATGTTTCTTGTTAATTGGTCATTAATAAGATTGATATGGTAAACTTAAATTGAACTAGACATAGGGATTTTAGGTTTCAGCCTTAGATTCAATAGCTCACGATCTTCCTTGAAGATATATAACTATTTAATAGATTTCCTTACAGGATAGACATATACCTGTCGGGCGGGGGTAGCCACTATTGGAACTTGAACTTAATGAATCCAGGTAATTTGGTTATCATAGACTATGGTTCAATTGGGTTATACTGGGTATTTGCGTCTGACCATCGACAGAGGCTTTTGCATATCTTCATGTTCCAGGTTAGCAAACTGATTCATTACACATATGTAAGAGAATCAATTCATCTTTAGAATAATATTGTGTGGAGTCACGACCCTAGATCTTTGAGTCTTTTCTTTTATTTTCCTTAGTATTTTCTTTTGAGTTTGTTTTTATTTTAATTAGCAAATCCATATTCAACCAACCAAATGTTGGACAGTTATGACCCATAGTGTCACTGTTTGTAAAAGACATTGTGTTTTTGTACAAAATTAATTATGTTGTAATGAAATTGTCTTTTACCGTTTTGTAATTATTTACTTTGATATAGAAATGGTAGAAGTCCTTATGATTAATTCCGGATTGAGATGATATGAGACAATATCAATCCATAAAGGTTTAATCATTAAATATCCATAGTCGTAGTATTATCGAGATTGGACATCGATAATGCGGAATAGACTAGTATTGCACTTGTGCGCGTTGTGAGGGCATAACGGCATAGTTCTCATATATTTAAGTATTGGATACTTATGCAAGTGCGATAGGAGGTGGTTGTGTTTTACCGATGGTACGGAAAACAGCTTCGCTCTGGATAGACCCCGCGGAATCCCATTGGTAGTATGTATATGTGTCTATGGGAGTCCGCTTCAGGGTAGGTGTATTTGGTCTTAACCTGAGACTTGCATCGCTAGTACTTGCGACAATCGGTAAACTTTGGTTTTGGTCATCCAATGCTTTAACAGGTTCTGGGTACGCCTCTTCTGGGTTTATTGAGAATCGTTGTGTATTGGATGTGATGTCAAAACGGAAGTATCACTTCAGACATATGGAGATGATGATCACGCAGGGATTCAGAACTTGTTCTCTATTGTGTTGCAACCATCGGGATAATATGACAAGGTAATGATTATCCGATTCAAAGAGACTAGTTGCTTGATATCCGATATGTGCTTCGTACGGGGCAGACATTAATCCAACCACATGCCTTGCACGTGACATCCGATACTGGATCGCAATACACAATACTACGGTATACTACGCCTGATATAGATCGTATATTCCAGTAAGAATATTTCTGGAGAATTGGGTAGGCATGGCGCTTTGCTAGAAGCCAACCTTGTCTCGTAAATCGGTATAAATGTAGTACGAGGTACGTACGTGTTCGGATAGTCCAACGACCGTATTTGCAGCCAACATATCCAGGGATCTCTTGGGTCGCTTCCCGAAGATTCACCGATGACGTTTGATTTGAACTTTATTAATCTGCGATTAATTGCGGAAAGACTTTATCTTGGATAAAGTACTATTTGAAGAGAGAAAGATTAATTTGGAATTAATCGACAAAATAATATATTCGATGTATATTAAACGAAATTGGATTTTGACGCGGAATTAAAATTAGATTTTAATTCGGGCAAACGAGTTAATTTAGAATTAATTCGTTAGCGATGTGAATAGTAATTACGCTAGGCATAATTATTTAATTACGTCGCGACGGAAGTTCGTTAATTCGGAATTAGCGAAACCGAGTTCGGAATTGTTTGCGGTCCCACTCACATTTTAAATTCGAGTGGGGCCCACAAGTCACATCGCGAGTCACATCACTTGTCATTTATTTGTGATAGATGTCAAAGTCACTTTTTGGTGAAAGACACCTAGTCACTATTCATGATGGAGTTTGGTGTGGGCATTTAAGGCCATTTTGGAGCCAAAATGCTTGTTGACTTTTTGAAGGTTAATACCAAACATTTGGTAGTTGTTTTTCATACGGTTTTTTGGAAAAAAAAAAAAAAAAGATAAGATAAACACTCTCTCTCTCTCTCCATTTCTTGCAAAACCATGAGCTCCATTGAAGGGAAATTTTGATTTTCTTTCTTCATTTGCTAGCACAATCAAAGGATCAAACAAGGTGATAGGGAAGCTTATCTTAGAGCATGGATTTCCTTTAAATCTTGGAGCTTGTAGATCATCTTCAACAAAAGCAACCCTTGGCCGAATACATCTCAAAGGGAAGGAAAACTTTTTGTTGAGCATCACATCCAATCCGATAAAGTAAGTGTGTTTCCGCCACATTTCTTTATTATATTCATTCTATTTCATGGCTTAAAATGATCTTGGGACATCAATAGAAACCAACAATGGTATCAGAGCCTTGTTTAAGCATGAAATATTTTAGGGTAAAATTTGGGTAAATTGATTTTGAGCATGTTTTGAATAAATACTTGTTGAGCATGCTTATGGATGGATTACTTTGAGTTATTTGTAATCAATTTTGAGAAAATTAGATTGGATCAATTTTGAACCCAAAACTTGGCTTGGCCGAATATGTATTACCCTTGTAAGTCTTGGTATTTTTTGTTTTGATGATCATTGGATGACTTGAAACGAATTGGAAATGTCGATTTGTAATTCGATCGGATTGAAAAATGAAATCGGACAAAAATCCTTACCTTGGCCGAGAACAAATTAGCATGTATGGACTTGATTTTTGATTCAAGAATGTTGGACATTAGTTGAACAAATAGGATACATAATTAATTGGTTAAATTGTATTTGGAAATATTGATTTAGTTAATAATTGATGTATTACACTTTATTAATTAAGTTATAAAATTTGGAATTTAAAATTTGGTTAATTGGGCCTTATTTTGAATTGGGCTTGAAAATGTTATATTTTGGCATAATGGGCTTGGTTGGGCCAAGTTGGTTTAGGTAAATGGATTGGATCCAAATTGGGCACAAATCATTCCATTAAGTCCAAATGTAATTAATGGGCTTTAAAAGTTTAATTGGGCCTTATGGGCTAAAATTGGTTTTTTGGCATATGAGGGTGATTCCTCAATTGGGCTTGGTAATTGGGTTTGGTAATTGGGTTTGAACCATATTGACCAAAGCCCATGCCTTATAAAATCAATTGAAAGCCCATTGGACTTTAATTAAATGAACATTGGATGTTAGTTGGGCTTTGAGACCCGATAAGATTAGATTTCGAATCTAAGTCATTAAAGTGCATTAAAAAGTGTAGTTATTTAATTTGGAATTAAATTAATGAGTTAATATTGAATATGAATTAAATTAGATTTAACGAGTAGTTTGATATAATTCAAGAATTCGTACTTTACGTACTTATTCTCAAACGAGTTGGACTCGCGCAAATCAAATCATTGTTTGAACATTGGATGATCACTAATATTCAAAGATAATTAATTTGATTAGTTTGATTGAATAACATGCTTGAATGAATATATGGATTTGATGTATGAATAGCGTATATCGGATGGATATTAGAAGGGAAATGGCAATTTTAGAAATTGTTGTAAATTCAGAATTTATAAATTGGACCTGCGTGTCCAGCCTTGTCTCTCATTGATTCTTTGTATTCTCTTCTCACCTAATTCCCCTCAATGTTAATGAGGTTTCTATTATTGTATTATGTAATTGGGTAAGTGTAGAATAGTGCTAGCCGGGGAGAGAAAAAGAGTGATTTGTTCTAGGAACAATCTGTTTAAATATCCATCCGCATATCGTTATTAATTTATTTTTCGCGCCTTATGATGTTTTAGAAGCATGCTTAAGGGTGTATGATGAGACCTTAACAAAGATAATAAATTGGTTGCCAATTACGCGAAAAACCCTCAAAACATATTAAGCGTTTTTCCTTCCATTGAGTGATTCTTACTCAAGATCCAAAGTTGGCATTGGTTTGTTGGCCAAAGTCAAGACCTTTGTCAATTGTGGATGTGTTTGAATCATGAGAGTTATTCCATATCGGTGTCTTGTCCAAGTTGTGATTTGTTGGCCAAAGTCAAGATCAATTCTTATCTATCGACATTGATTTCGAAGCTTTCCATGTCAATGGGTCCCGCTTAACTGAAATCATTAAGCTTGTTGTGCCAAAGCCAAGGCTTAGTTGATTTAGAGGAAAAAGGTTAGGAAAATATATTGGATATATTGGCATATATATTGTATATATGTTTCGGACTTGGATTCCACCTACCAGATCTAGGAATTGGATGAGATCAAATTGATCTTTGAGATCTACCTAGTTAAATATCATACAGCTTGTTGGCCAAAGTCAAGGTTGTGTGTTATTTAACGGGATCCTAGCCCACTAGGAAACTGGGTTTCCCGAGTACTCGACAGAGGGTTAGAGGCTCGCCAAAAAATAGTGGGAGGCTAGTATTGAATTTGCAATTTCATTCAGATACTTAGCTTTACGCGTTTTCAAAATTATTTCGTTAAAATTATTTTATTAGTTGGACTAATACAATGTTATTTTTCTCGTAACAGTTAGACTGTACCCAAATATCGTTGACTAGATAGTTGGACTATCGTAGTCAAGATGACAGGAAAGGGAAATGTCCGAGACATTATCATGGGCGAAAATATCTTCAAGGGCATGAACTTTTCCGATTGGGAAATGAATCTGAGGATAGTCCTTGGAGCCGAGAGACTGCTATACTATACAGAGACCTCTTGGGCCTAAGCCCAAAACTGATCAGTTACTTGAGCTAGAGCTTTGGAAGACTCATAGCGATGATAACGATACTGCTCAGTCTATTATGCTTACTGCTATGACTCAGCATTTTCGTCGACAGAACATGGACTTGGATCCCTATAACATGTTGGCGAGGTTGCACGATCTTCACCGATCTAACCGAAGGTCGCAAAGATATTAGTTAGTGAAGAAGCTCTTCCGTTCACGTATGTCAGAAGGAATGTCTGTTGAGTCCCATTTGGCACAGATGATTGCTAACATAGATGAGCTGGCTAAGATAGGGATAGTCTTAGAGGCTGAGATTACCATAGATATGATCTTACAATCTCTCCCCGACACTTGGAAACAGTTCATCATAAGCTATAACTGATGAACACTGATGATACTGATGATACTCTTGGAGAGTTGTTGTCAATTCTCAAGGAAGCTGAAAAGGAGCTGCTTAAGGGCAACAAGCGCGAGGCGCACTTTGCTTCGACATCTCAGACACCGAGGGCTGGGCCCAAGGCGACTGGAGGTGTGAAGAAGAAGAAGCATAAAAGAAAGGGCAAGGCCAAATCGTCAAAGGCTTCTGGGAAGCCTAAGGACAAATCTCAGGATGTTTGCCTCCAGTGCGGCAAACGGGGTCACTGGATATGTGACTGCCGCGAGTACAAGGCGCTCCAGAAGGAGATTAAAGCGGGCAAGACATCGGCTTCAGGTATGTTTGTTATTGAGATAAACATGACTACTTCAAGTTTTAAAAATTGGATTTTTGATTCTGGTTGTGGCACTCACATATGTACTGATGTGCAGAATCTGCGGATTAGCAGGAGACTGGCCTCATGGGAGATTGATCTACGCGTCGGAAATGGGGCACCAGTCGATATTTTGGCCGTTGGCACTTTTGTTTTAGAACTGTCATCGGGGCATGTACTTGAACTTAATGACTGTTATTATGTACCTAGTTTGACTAGGAATATTATTTCTGTTTCTATGTTAACCCAATGTGGGTGTACTTTTGTATTAAGGAACACTGGGTGTTTTGTGTATAAAAATGATGTAGAAATTTACACTGCTGATGCAAATAATGGTCTTTATAATTTGAATATAAATCAATCTCAAACATATAATATAACAAACAAAAGGCTTAAAATGAGTAATAAAGATGAAACTTATATGTGGCACTGTCGTCTGGGACACATAAACAAGACTCGCATATCCACACTTTCGAAGAGTGGGTACTTGGACGGATTTGATCCAAATTCATATGACGTCTGCGAATCTTGCTTTTTAAGCAATGCCTAAGTCACCTTTTAGCGGTAAAGGTGAACACGCCACTGAACTGTTAGCCCTCGTTCATAGTGACGTATGTGGGCCCTTGTCTAGCCAGGTTAGAGGTGGATACGAATACTTCGTAACCTTTACGAATGATGCATCGCGTTATGGTTATGTGTATCTTATGAGACACAAGTCGGAAACTTTTGAGAAATTCAAAGAGTTTCGACACGAAGTTGAAAAACAGACAGGCAATAGTATAAAGACATTACGGTCAGACCGTGGTGGCAAATACTTGAGCAATGAGTTTTTAGATGACTTGAAAAAATATGGTATTCTTTCACAGTGGACTCGTCCTGGAACACCGCAATTAAATGGTGTGTCCGAACGGAGAAACCGAACTTTGTTGGACATGGTTAGGTCTATGATGAGTCGCACTGAGCTACCTGTTTCCTTTTGGGGATATGCATTAAACAATGCAATTCTTATTTTGAATAAGGTTCCGTCAAAGTCTGTATAACAGACACCATATGAGATATGGACAGGAAAGAAACCGGGTTTCTCATTCCTGAAGATTTGAGGATGCTGGGCATACGTCAAACGTTTGGAAGGTACCAAACTTGAGCCCAAATCAGATAAATGCCTATTCATAGGATATCCTAGGGAAACCAGATGATATTACTTCTATCACCCACGAGAGAACAAAGTATTTGTTGCTCTAGATGCGGTTTTCCTTGAGAAGGAATTCCTAAATGCAGTGGTTAGAGGGAGGAAAGTAGAACTCGATGAAAATCGAAGTGATACTGTTCCTGGCATAGAATCATCAATGGAACAAGAATAGTCCATCCGGGATGAGACTGTACCACAATCTTCTATTACACAAGGACTGCGTAGGTCGGAGAGAGTCAGGAAACAACCTGAGAGGTATAGGTTTCTGATCTCACCTCATGTAGATTTTAATCTTATTGAGGATAACGAACCGGCTACGTATGAGGAAGCGATATAAAATATCGATTCCGTTTTATGGCAAGAGGCCATGAAGTTCGAAATGGATTCCATGTACACCAACCAAGTTTGGACACTGGTTGATGCACCAGAAGGTGTAAAGCCTATTGGATGCAAATGGGTCTTCAAGAAGAAGACCGACATGGATGGCAACGTACAAACGTACAAAGCTACGCTTGTAGCGAAGGGGTATCATCAACGACTTGGTGTCGATTACGACGAAACTTTCTCACCCGTTGCCATGATTAAATCCATTCAGATAATGCTTGCAATTGCTGCATATTTCGATTACGAGATATGACAGATGGACGTTAAAACCGCTTTCCTTAACGGAAACCTTTTAGAGGATGTTTATAAGCAACAGCCTGACGGTTTTATCGTGCCAAGACTTGCAAACAAGATTTGTAAATTAAATTGGTCCATTTATGGACAGAAGCAAGCATCGCGGTCATGGAACCAACGTTTTGATGAGATCATAAAGAATATGATTTCATTCAAAAGGAAGATGATCCTTGTGTATATAAGAAGGTTAGTGGGAGAGCACTGACTTTTATTGTCCTTTATGTTGACGATGTATTGCTTATAGACAATGACATTCCCATGCTAACGTCGGTGAAAGCTTGGCTTTCATTGAAATTCTCCATGAATGATCTGGGAGAAGCACCCTTTATTCTGCGAATAAAGATCTACCAGGATAGATCTAGAAGGCTGTTTGGACTCTCCCAGAGTACGTGTTGGGATTGGTGCTCACAGCGCCAATTCCCGGTTGTATTTCTTTGTGAATACTTCCGTAAAACATTATTATTTTGAATAATGTATGCAGTTTCTATAATATAATGTATCTTTTTAATATGGTAAAGACGTAATGACCTTAGAATGACTAGTCATGGTACAGATGCAAAAGCGTCGCAACTGACATTTCCTGGTCAAGGTTTACACTACTTGGTCAGTAAAGTAAACCCTTTGAGACCGGTACATGTCGTATACTGGAATATATGATTCCAATGGTTTCTCAATGAACTATAAGTCTTGGAGACTAGTATAGACGTGTAGGTGTTTATAGCGGATAAACACTGAATGACTCACTGAAGATTCTTAATGGATAGTACACCAACGTCAATAAAAAACTTGTCAGGCTGAGTAGCACTTGTGATTCTTAGACTTGAGATGCCACTGTGGGCACATGAGACATCATCTACACTTAGATGACAGTCACGTCACCGATCTATTAAGATCAGACCTCCGCCTATTCGTTGGGTGTAGATAGATCCCCAGGGTGTCTTGTGCGTATCAAGATAGGATCCGTCAGTTCTGTGTAACAGAGCATAGGTAGTCCATATGATTAGCAATCAGATAAAATCCATGGGCCCGTGGTACAATTTAGAAGTTAGTTCTAAATGTTCTTTTTTGAGATTGCTAATAGAATAGTCGACTGGATAATCCCTATAGAGATTTGACGTTTACATCTCTATCTCTGGGATTTATCCGGATACCTGTGACGGAGGAATTATACATTTTCCATGACCTCGACCTGTATGATTCAGCGAGTTTATCCGTGATCATCATATTTACGGGTGGATAAATTATGGACACAAAATTGGATTTCGTGACGGATATGCCTAAATCTAGAGAGTCTTAATAATGAAATATACTCGTAGAGCACTAGAGCAACGCTTATAAATAATGTTGATTAATATAAAGTCGTTTAAAGGTTAAACGCAAAATACATGCTTAGGGACCCAATAGTCCTTTTTAATTATTGTGTATTTACATTTAATACTTGATTAATTTAAATACACATTAATTAATAGTCAAATTGAGATATTTAACTAATATCATAAATTTATATATGTATTTAATATTTAATGTAAATATAATACATATATTTAATATATTTGTATTTAATTAATTAATTAATTGTTAAATGATTAAATTAATTAAAATATAAATATCTTAAGATTTAGATATTTGTTTTTAAGGCTTAGTTGCCTTTGTTGACTTAATTAAAAATATTTTTAAAGTGTTTTAGATATTTTATCAAGTTGATTAAATTGAAACCAAATGAAATTGAAATTACAACTTTTGTATATACTTGTTCTATTTTCGGCCAAGGCATGATTTTGCACAAGTATATTGTTTTGTTTCATTTAGGGTTTCATTAACCAAATTCACTTTACAAACTCCATTAAAAAGAAACAAAGGAAGCTTGAGAGGAAGAAAGGCAAAAACAAAGAAAAGCTTGGATTTTAGTGAGTTTTCTTAACTTGCTATTAGAAAGGAAAATGTTCCTTATGTTCTAGGCTACATCTTGTGATGTTCTTATGTTATTATTTTCTTTATTCTTTGTGTTTTTGTTGGATAGAAGTTTGTTGAATGTGTTGAGCATGTATGATGATGGAAGTTTGTAACTAGTGTAGTTATAAGTATTCTTTTCATGTTTTTAGAAGTTTGTTGCTAATCTAGAGTTGTTGAACCACTCTTAAATGACCTAGATTTGATCTATAGTTATTTCATTGTGTTGAGACTTTAATTGGATGGAAGAAACTTGATTAAAGTAATTGATTTAACCAATTTGGTCTAATTTGTCCAATTTGAAGAAATTGAAAATTAGGGCTTAAGACCTTATCCAAATTTGGGGCTTTTCATTTATATGATGTATTTGAATTTTTATATGATGCATGTAAAATATTAGGTTGATTGGATTTTTCCTGATGTCTTTTGAAGCATGGAAGTGCAAAATGCACAATTTGGAACCTATGTGAGGCTCTCGGCCAAAGGGCATGTTTTTTGGGATTTTTGTTGCTTTTGGTGTTTTGACATTTAGGACATGTTAATTCATCTTAGAAATGATTTAGAATCATCCAAAATTGATTTGAACAATTTCGGACTAAAATGAACAAAATGCCAAGTGTAAGGGCAATTCGGTAAATTCACATAATTGATTTATTGAATTTTATTTCATAATTTTACTATTGGGTAATGAATAAATATTATTATTTAATTAATCCGAGAAAAAGTTTTGAAATCGGAAAATTTGATTTTCCCGTGTTTCCGCTGCGTTACCGGATTTAGCCCCTAAAAACCCATACAAAATGGTATCAGAGCGAGTCTGATTCTAGGCCCCCTAAAATGATTAGCTTTAATTAAATCAATGTTTAATCATGTTTTCAAGACTTTATACATGCTTATTATGCTCTAATTGGTTAGATTTAGGGTGTATGACACTTAGCGGAAAATCCATAATTAATAAGGTTTTAATATAATTATGTATTTGATGCATGTTATGTGGTCCGTCTTGTCAATACGGTTTATGAATATTTCTCCGTTACTACATCTGAGGCCGTGCCTATGCTGTGAGGGTGTAGCCGATAAAGATTTATTCATAGATAAATTCAAGCGAAAGCTGAATTCTGAACGTGCCCTAGCTGTCAGGATTACGTAAGTAACTTGAGTTTATCATCGACGAGTTTAACCTTGGTACGTCTCCTTGTGGGCCTGCCTTCGCAGCGACAACGAGAAACGACCAGGACCGGGTACCTAGGAGTCATTATTGAATGATTGACAACTGAGTTGTCTACCTGATGAATATACGTAGGCGAGACCGTGCCTCTGCTGTGAGCTGAAATATATTCACGGGATCCACTTTTCACCATTTGTATTTAATTTAATTATTAAATCTTTATATTCTGTTTGAGGATTACAGTATTGCATGATTTAGTGGGAGGGGCATTTTTAGATTAAAAATCCATGATCTAGTTTATGCTTTTGATATTATATGAAACTGCTTAAATTTCTGCTAACCATTTTTCGTGATCTATATGATAGATTTGCGATGGCGGCACCATCCAGAAATCAGTTTGCGCGTATGCTTGATGCGAAGAAACTAAAAGGCGCTGAGAACTTTGCTGACTGGGAATTGGATTTGAGGATTGTCCTCGATTCTGAGAAACTGGGATATGTTCTTGAGGGTCCGTTGCCCCTTGCTGTTGGTGCGGATGCTACGGAGGAGGAACACCAAGTTTTTGAAACTTGGAAGAATGATGATTTAAGAGTTAAATCATACATCCTTAGTTCATTGTCTCCGGGACTCAAGAAACAATACTATGGCATGTTAGATGCGTATAGTATGATGACGCGATTGAGACAATCGTTTGAGAACCAAGAACAAGTGATGGTTCACAAAGTCACAATGGAACTGTTCCATGCGCGGTTGGATGAGGGGCAAGCTGTTAGCCCGCATGTTCTTCAAATGATCGATTTGATCGATCAATTGAGGCAACATAATCTCATTCTAAATGACATTCTCGGTATGAGTGTCATTCTTGGTTCTCTCCCAGCTTCATATCGCCAATTCTTGATGTATTTCAACATGAACGGGACTATATGTACCTACCATAAGTTACATAGGATGTTGCTCACGGCGGAGGAGGACCTTAAGAAGAGAGTACCGACTCGCCCTCCAAGACCCACTTCTCTTTCCGCTTCTTCCCATGCCTGGCCAAAGGGAAAGAAGAAGAAAAGGAAGAAGAATGGTTTCGGTCCTCAACAGTAGGCAAAGATAGCTAAGCCCAAAAGGGCTTCTGAAGACAAGTGCCATCACTGCAGCAAAGTCAGGCACTGGAAAAGGAATTGTCCTGACTACATCGCCCAGCTGAGGAGAGAGAGAGAGCATCTACATCAGGTACATTTATTTTTCCAGTTATTGATTTATCTTTGGCTTGTGAAGCCGTTACATCCAGCTGGATTTTAGATTCTGCTTGTCCCATTCACATTTGCAATTCGTTGCAGGTGCTGATGGAAAGTAGAAAACTAAAGCCTGGAGAGATGCAGTTGCGATTCGGGAGTGGAGACTCTCTGGATGCAGTTGCTGTAGGAGTATGCGAGATCTCATTGCCGAATGTGACACTTTTGTTAAATGAATACCATTTTGTACCAGGATGTGTAGCTAATATTATATCACTTTTTGTATTGGATACAGAAGGCTTTTGTATTAATATTAAGAACAGTTCTTTATATTTATATGATAGAAATAATATTCAATATCCTTTGTTGTCCAAACCAGCATAGTCATTATACATTGCAAACTTCAAAAGATATATTAAATACTGGAGTTAATAAACGTAGTTTACCTGTAATTAATAATACTGAACTTTGGCATATGCGGCTGGGCCACATAGGCGTTAAACGCCTTACCCAATTGGTTAGGAATGGTTTGATACCAAATCTTACCATTTAATCCTATCCAACTTGTGAATCCTGTATTCAGGGTAAGATGACCAAAGCCCCATTTTCTGGTGTTGGACACCGCGCCACTAACTTACGGGAACTCGTACATTCTGATGTATGTGGTCCACTAAGTCAGAATGCTCACAGTGGTTATTCGTACTTCATTACCTTTACTGATGATTTGTCACGGTACGATTATGTGTATTTGATGCGACATAAATCGGAAACCTTTGAAAAGTTCAAAGAATTCCGAAATGAAGTAGAAAAACAAACTGGACAATATATTAAATGCCTACGATCTGATCGAGGTGGTGAATATATGAGTGGTGAGTTCATGGATTATATGAAGGAGAATGGGATTCTCGCTCAATATACTCCTCCAGGTACTCCACAGCACAATGGAGTGTCTGAGAGGAGAAATCAGACTTTATTGGATATAGTCCGATCAATGTTGAGTTTCACAGATTTGCCATATTATTTATGGGGCTACTCTCTTCTAACAGCTGCACATCTTTTGAACAAGATTCCTTCAAAAGCTGTTCCTACGACTCCGTATCAGATATGGTTTGGTAGGAGACCAAATCTTAATTATATTAAGGTTTGGGGTTGTCCTGCCTATATCAGGCTGACTCAGCAAGATAAGCTTTCACCTCGAGGGCAAAAGTTTAGGTTTGTCGGATATCCTTCGAATACGATGGGATATATGTTCTATGATACCGAGCATCGAAATGTGTTCGTAGCTAGCTTCACAAAATTTCTAGAAGTAGAATTTTTGTCAGAAGGTGGTAATCATAGACAGGTTGAGCTTGATGAAGTCCAACCTGAAAACAACGAACCAATGGAGGAACCTGAAGTTCAAGTAGATGAAGGACCTTCTGTTGGTTTATTCTAAGGTCCCAAGATCAAATCAAGACATGAAATAATGTGTGAATACACCAACGGAGGTAGCGGAATACTCACATTGATCGGTTGAGTCGATTTGGAGACGAATGAAGGCCAAAAACGCACTGCCCTTCACACCAAACTGCAACAGTCCACTGTCCCTGCAAAACAGAATTTCGGGTCTCAAAACGAAGCTCCAAACTCCGTCGGATGAGTCCCGCCTCATGGGTGAACCTCCCTACCACCTTCGCAAGACTTGTAAGTGTGCTAGCACTTGAATTTTCACCATGAAAACCCACTCTAGCTTCCCTATTGCTCACGCCCAAACTGGTTCAAAACCAGTGAAGAATGGCCACCATTGCCGTGAGAGGAAGAGAGAATTTGAGAGAGATTGAATTGTGTTAAGTTGAAAATGATTTACCAAAAATCAATTTATATTTATGCCATAATATTCATTAAATTAATAATAAATTTATGACACAAATCATGCAATGGCTTAGAGTGTCAAACACTCAATTTCCATGCAATGACATTGAGTGCAATGTACACTATCTACATGCAATGCATTAGAATTAAATAATGCATAATATGCATGTGTCATGTGGGCCCCACACGTTTCCAAATGAAAGTGGGCCCACGTGCACTCACGCGTTCGGGTTCGATATTTCCGAAATATCGAGTTTACGTCGCGACGTTAATTAAATCGAATAATTGCGGCTAGCGAAATTATTATTTACGTCGCTAACGAATTAATTCTAAATTAACTCGTTTGCCCGAATTAAAATCTAATTTTAATTCCGCGTCGAAATCTAATTTCGTATAATATATCGAATATATTAATTTACCGATTAATTCCAAATTAATCGTTATCTCTCTCTAGACGATATTTTATCCTAGATAAAATATCTCCGTAATTAATCCTAGATTAATTTTCTCTCTCTCTTCTATATAATCCCAGATTATTCAAGAGTGCGAGTTGTGCGTCATCGGTGGATTATCGGGAAGCGACCCATGAGATCTCCGGATAATCTGGTAGTAAATACGGTCGTCGGAGTATCCGAATCACGTACGTACCAAGTACTACGTTCTACCGATTTACGAGACAAGGTCGACTCCTAGCAAAGCACCAAGTCTTCCCAAGTTCTCCGGACATATTCATCAAAGAATATCAAAGATCTGTATCAAGCGTAGTATACAATTGTATTGTGCATATCGGCCCAGTATCGGATTGTCACGTGCTAGGGCTGGGGCTGGATAAGTGTCTGCCCCGTCCGAAACACATATCGGATGTCTGGTAACTAGTCTCTATAATCGGATATTCATGACCTGGTCATAATATCACGATTGGATGCGCATCACTTAAGAGCACTAATACCGTATCCTGCGTGACATCATCTCCACTATGACTGGAGTGATACTTCCGTCTCGACATCACATCCAATACACTACGATTCCTGATAAACCCAGAAGAGGTGAACACAGAACCAGTTAAGATCCCCCACCACAAAAACCAAAGTTTACCGATTGTCGTAAGTATTAGCGATGTAAGTCTCAGGTTAAGACTATACACACCTACCTTGATTTCGGCCTCCCATAGACACCAAGTCATAATACCAATGGGATTCCGAAGGGTCTATCCAGAGCGAAGCTGTTTCCCGTACCATCGGTGAAACACGACCTCCTATCGCACTTGCACAAGTATCCAATACTTATATATATGAGAACTATGCCGTTGTGCCCTCACAACGCGCACAAGTGCAATACTAGCCTATTCCGCATTATCGATGTCCAGTCTTGATAATACTACGGCTAGGGATATTTAATGATTAATCCTTCGTGGACTGATACTGTCTCATATCATCTCAATTCAGGAACTAATCATAGGGACCTCTCTTCATTTATATATCTATGGTGATCTAATCACAAAATGACGAGAGTGCAATTTCCTTGTTACATAGTTAATTTGCTACAACAACACAATGATCTGTGCAAATAGTGACGCTATGGGTCATATTATCCAACACCTTCAACACACACACTCCGTAGGTCAGAAAGGGTATCTAGACCTCATGAGCGCTTGTATTTGATACAAGTAAAGAGTCTGGATGTTCTCTTAATTGAAGAGACAGATCCTTTCACATATAGGGAATCGATGTTGGACATCGACTTCGTTAAATGGCAAAGTGCTATGAAATCCGAGTTAGACTCAATGCATGAGAATCAAGTTTGGGACTTGGTTCCTCTTCCCGAAGGAATTGTTCCTATCGTTGTAAATGGGTTTAGAAAAGGAAGCGCAGGCCTGACGGTAAGGTTGAGACTTACAAGGCCCGACTGGTTACAAAAGGTTACACGCAGCGACCTGGCGTTGACTACGATGAAACTTTTTCACCAGTAGCAATTCTTAAGTCTATTTGGATTTTTCTTTCTATATCTGCGTATCATGACTATGAGATTTCACAAATGGATGTCAAAACCACTTTTCTAAATGGATTTCTTGATGAAGAAATCTATATGGAACAGTCGGAAGGTTTTTCGTCCAGCGAAAACTCGGGCATGGTATGTAAGATTAAGAAGTCCATTTATGGACTTAAACAAGCTTCGCGAAGTTGGAATCTTCGATTCGACGAGATTATTAGATCGTCTGGTTTTCTCAAGAATTCGGAAGAATCATGTGTGTATCAGAAGGCCAGTGGGTGCATGGTCGTATTTTTAGTCCTATATGTTGATGACATCCTAATCATTGTGAATGATTTAGGTATGTTACAAAGCGTCAAAGCGTACCTGTGTAAGAATTTCTCCATGAAGGACCTAGGAGAAGCTTCATATGTTTTAGGGATAAAACTCTATAGAGATAGACAAAGGAGGCTGATTGGGTTATCCCAATCAACGTACGTAGATAAGATCTTGGAACGGTATAATTTTGGTAACTGTAAGACAGCAAACATACCGTTCAGACATGGGATTCATCTTTCAAAGAAGATGAGTCCACAAACAGAAGATGAGAAGGTTAGAATGTCTAACCAACCTTATACTTCGTGTTTAGGTAGCATAATGTATGCCATGTTATGTACGAGGCCTGATATCAGTTTCGGTGTTAGTGTAACTAGTAGATATCAGTCCAATCCAGGTAATGACCATTGGATGGCCATTAAACATATCCTCAAGTATCTTAAAGGTACTAAGGATAAGCTAATAATTTATGGAGGAAATGAACTGCAAGTTAACGGGTATATGGATTCCGATTTCCAATCGGATCCCGATGATAGAAAGTCTACATCTGGATTCGTATTTACCCGTAACGGAGATGCAGTTTGTTGGAAGAGTTCCAAACAGGGATCGACAGCGATTCAACCACTGAGGCGGAATATATTGCAGCTTCTGAAGCTGTAAAAGAGGCTGTGTGGATAAAGAACTTTGTCACAGAATTGGGAGTTGTCTTAAGTATTGAGAATGCGATTCCGTTATACTGTGCTAATACTGGAGCCATTGCGCAAGCAAAGGAACCGATGGTGCATCAGAAGTCGAAGCATGTGGAACGCAAGTACCACATCATTCGAGAGATTGTGTCGCGAGAGGATATTGTCGTGTGCAAGGTACCGAGTGAAGATAATGTAGTAGACCCGCTGACGAAGGCCATACCTCCGAAGTTGTTTGATAAACATGTGGAGTCGATGGGTATTAGATACAATTGTTATTTGCACTAGAGCATGTAGGAGTTTTTGTTGGGGTTGGTGCTCACAGCGCCAATTCCCGGTTGTATTTCTTTATGAATACTTCTGTAAAACATTATTATTTTGAATAATATATGCATTTTCTATAATATAATGTATCTTTTTAATATGGTAAAGACGTAATGACCTTAGAATGACTAGTCATGGTACAGTTGCAAAAGCCTCGCAACTGACATTGAGTTGTATCATGACGTTGTCATTCTCAGACAGTTCCTGGTCAAGGTTTACACTACTTCGTCAGTAAAGTAAACCCGTTGAGACCGGTACATGTCGTATACTGGAATATATGATTCCAATGGTTTCTCAATGAACCATAAGTCTTGGAGACTAGTATAGACGTGTAGGTTTTTATAGGGGATAAACACTGAATGACTCACAGAAGATTCTTAATGGATGGTACACCAACGTCAATAAGAATCTTGTCGGGTTGAGTAGCACTTGTGATTCTTAGACTTGAGATGCCACTGTGGGCATATAAGACATCTTCTACACTTAGATGACAGTCACGTCACCGATCTATTAAGATCAGACCTCTGCCTGTTTGTTGGGTGTAGATAGATCCTCAAGGTGTCCTGTGCGTATCAAGATAGGATCCGTCAGTTCTGTGTAACAGAGCCTAGGTAGTCCATATGATTAGCAATCAGATAAAATCCATGGGCCCGTGGTACAATTTAGAAGTTAGTTCTAAATGTTCTTTTTTGAGATTGCTAATAGAATAGTCAACTGGATAATCCCTATAGAGATTTGACGTTTACATCTATATCTCTTGGATTTATCCGGATACCTGTGACAGAGGAATTATATATTTTCCATGACCTCGACCTGTATGATTCAGCGAGTTTATCCGTGATCATCATAATTTACGGGTGGATAAATTATGGACATGAAATTGGATTTCGTGACGGATATGCCTGAATCTAGAGAGTCTCAATAATGAAATATACTCGTAGAGCACTAGAGCAACACTTATAAATAATGTTGATTATTTATAAAGTCGTTCAAAGGTTAAACGCAAAATACATGCTTAGGGACCCAATAGTCTTTTCCTTAATTATTGTGTATTTACATATAATACTTGATTAATTTAAATACACATTAATTAATAGTCAAATTGAGATATTTGACTAATATCATAAATGTATATATGTATTTAATATTTAATGTAAATATAATACATATATTTAATATATTTGTATTTAATTAATTATTTAATTATTTAATTGTTAAATGATTAAATTAATTAAAATATAAATATCTTAAGATTTAGATATTTGTTTTTAAGGCTTAGTTGCCTTTGTTGACTTAATTAAAAATATCTTTAAAGTGTTTTAGATATTTTATCAAGTTGATTAAATTGAAACCAAATGAAATTGAAATTACAAATTTGGTATATATTTGTTCTATTTTCGGCCAAGGCATGATTTTGTACAAGTATATATTGTTTTGTTTCATTTAGGGTTTTATTAACCAAATTCACTTTACAAACTCCATTAAAAAGAAACAAAGGAAGCTTAAGAGGAAAAAAGGCAAAAACAAAGAAAAACTTGGATTTTAGTGAGTTTTCTTAACTTGCTATTAGAAAGGAAAATGTTCCTTATGTTCTAGGCTACATCTTGTGATGTTCTTATGTTATTATTTTCTTTATTCTTTGTGTTTTTGTTGGATGGAAGTTTGTTGAAAGTGTTGAGCATGTATGATGATGGAAGTTTGTAACTAGTGTAGTTATAAGTATTCTTTTCATGGTTTTAGAAGTTTGTTGCTAATCTAGAGTTTTTGACCCACTCTTAAATGACCTAGATCTATAGTTATTTCATTGTGTTGAGACTTTAATTGGATGGAAGAAACATGATTAAAGTAATTGATTTAACCAATTTGGTCTAATTTGTCCAAAATTGAAAAATTAGGGTTTAAGACCTTATCCAAATTTTGGGCTTTTCATTTATATGATGTATTTGGATGTGTATATGATGCATGTAAAATATTAGGTTGATTGGATTTTTCCTTGATGCCTTTTGAAGCATGGAAGTGCAAAATGCACAATTTGGAACCTATGTGAGGCTCTCGGCCAAAGGGCATGTTTTTGGGATTTTTGTTGCTTTTGGTGTTTTGACATTTAGGACATGTTAATTTCATCTTAGAAATGATTTAGAATCATCCAAAATTGATTTGAACAATTTCGGACTAAAATGAACAAAATGTCAAGTGTTAGGGCAATTCGGTAAATTCACATAAACTTGATTTATTGAATTTTATTTCATAATTGTACTATTGGGTAATTAAATAAATATGTTTATTTAATTAATCCAAGAAAAAATTTTGAAATCGGAAAATTTGATTGTCCCGTGTTTCCGCTGCGTTACCGGATTTAGCCCCTAAAAACCCCTATAGTACGTACATTGACAAAGTATTGAAGAGATTCAACATGGATCAGTCCAAGAGGGGATTGTTTCCAGTGTCACATGGTGTCTATCTATCTAAGGACATGTGTCCTAAAACTCAAGATGAGAGAGACAACATGAGTCGGATACCGTTCGCCTCGGCAGTCGGATCGATCATGTATGCCATGATATGTACACGACCTGATGTCTCCTATGCTTTGAGCATGTGTAGTCGCTATCAGGCCGATCCAGGTGAAGGTCACTGGATGGCGGTTAAGAATATCCTTAAGTATCTTAGACGAACTAAGGATGCTTTCTTAATCTATGGAGATGGAGAACTTGAGGTAACTGGGTATACCGATGCAAGTTTCCAAACCTACAAAGACGACTGCAAGTCGCAATCCGAGTACATATTTTGTTTGAATAACGGAGTAGCGAGCTGGAAATCTTCCAAGCAAGAGACTGTTGCCGATTCAACAACAGAAGCGGAGTACATTGCTGCAGCTGAAGCAGCAAAGGAAGCAGTTTGGATCCGAAAATTCCTAATTGGATTCGGAGTAGTTCCGTTAGCAGCTGAGCTCGTTCCATTGTATTGTGACATAACGGGGCTATAGAACAGGCTAAGGAACCACGGTCTCATCAAAGATCCAAGCATGTTCTTCGACGTTTCCATCTTATTCGAGAGATAATACATCGTGGCGATGTGAAGGTCGAGAAGGTCGCATCAGATGACAACAGGCAGATCCATTGAAGAAAGCTATTCCTCAGCAAAAGTTTGAGCGACATGTACATAGTTCAGGTACTAGATGCTTGAGTGACTGGCTATAGGCCAAGTGGGAGATTGTTGGACAGTTATGACCCATAGCGTCACTATTTGTAAAAGACATTGTGTTTTTGTACAAAATTAACTATGTTGTAATGAAATTGCCTTTTACCGTTTTGTAATTTATTTACTTTGATATAGAAATGATAGAAGTCCTTATAATTAATTCCGGATTGAGATGATATGAGACAGTATCAATCCATAAAGGTTTAATCATTAAATATCCATAGTCGTAGTATTATCGAGATTGGACATCGATAATGCGGAATAGACTAGTATTGCATTTGTGCGCGTTGTGAGGGCATAACGGCATAGTTCTCATATATTTAAGTATTGGATACTTATGCAAGTGAGATAGGAGGTTGTGTTTTACCGATGGTACAGAAAACAGCTTCGCTCTGGATAGACCCCACAGAATCCCATTGGTAGTATGTATATATGTCTATGGGAGTCCGCTTCAGGGTAGGTGTATTTGGTCTTAACCTAAGAGTTGCATCGCTAGTACTTGCGACAATCGGTAAACTTTGGTTTTGGTCGTCCAGGAATTTAACAGGTTCTGTGTACGCCTCTTCTGGGTTTATTGAGAATCGTAGTGTATTGGATGTGATGTCAAGACGGAAGTATCACTTCAGAGATATGGAGATGATGATCACGCAGGGATTCAGAACTCTTTCTCTATTGTGTTGCAACCATCGGGATAATATGACAAGGTCATGATTATCCGATTCAAAGAGACTAGTTGTTTGATATCTGATATGTGCTTCGTGCGGGGCAGACACTATTCCAGCCCCATGCCTTGCATGTGACATCCGATACTGGATCGCAATACACAATACTACGGTATACTACGCCTGATATAGATCATATATTCCAGTAAGAATATTTCTGAAGAATTGGGTAGGCATGGCGCTTTGCTAGAAGCCAACCTTGTCTCGTAAATCGGTAAAAACATAGTACGAGGTACGTACGTGTTCGGATATTCCAACGACCGTATTTGCTGCCAACATATCCAGGGATCTCTTGGGTCACTTCCCGAAGATTCACCGATGACGTTTGATTTGAACTTTATTAATCTGGGATTAATTGTGGAGAGACTTTATCTTGGATAAAGTACTATTTGAAGAGAGAGAAAGATTAATTTGGAATTAATCGATAAAATAATTTATTCGATATATATTAAACGAAATTGGATTTCGACACGGAATTAAAATTAGATTTAAATTCGGGAAAACGAGTTAATTTAGAATTAATTCGTTAGCGATATGAATAGTAATTACGCTAGGCATAATTATTTAATTACGTCGCGATAGAAGTTCGTTAATTCGGAATTAGTGAAACTGAGCCCGGAAGTTTTTGTGGGCCCACTCACATTTTGAATTCGAGTGGGGCCCACAAGTCACATCGCGAGTCACATCACTTGTCATTTATTTGTGATAGATGTCAAAGTCACTTTTTGATGAAAGACACCTAGTCACTATTCATGATGAAGTTTGGTGTGGGCATTTAATGCCATTTTGGAGCCAAAATGCTTGTTGACTTTTTGAAAGTTAATACCAAACATTTGGTATTTGTTTTTCATTCGGTTTTTTTGGAAAAAAAAAAGATAAGAAAAACAACTATCTCTCTCTCTCTCCATTTCTTACAAAACCGTGAGCTCCTTTGAAGGGAAAATTTGATTTTCTTTCTTCCTTTTCTAGCACAATCAAAGGATCAAACAAGGTGATAGGGAAGCTTATCTTAGAGCATGGATTTCCTTTAAAGCTTGGAGCTTGTAGATCATCTTCAACAAAAGCAACCTTTGGCCGAATACATCTAAAAGGGAAGGAAAATTTTTTGTTGAGCATCACATCCAATCCGATCAAAGTAAGTGTGTTTCCGCCATATTTCTTTATTATATTCATTCTATTTCATGGCTTAAAATGATCTTGGGACATCAATAAAAACCAACACCAAAAGCAGTCAATTCCCTTCTCCTTATAATTAGATACCTGTAAATAAATAGTATCAATAATTAATAACAACAGTAGGAATTAAGTCCTTGAGGGATCGATATTTTTATACTACTTGAACGATATGTGCGCTTGTGTTATAGGCGTGTGAATGCACCGGTCAAGCAACAAGCACCGTATGATGCTATGTTTCAAAGCTAATCTGCTTCAATTAAAGCACTGGAGAATCAAATTGGACAACTGGCCAATGCTCAGAGTTACAGACCGCCAGGGAATCTTCCCAGCAATACAGAGCCAAATCCATGGAACCGAGGGAAGGAGAAATGTCAAGCCATCACCTTGAAAAGCGGTACTAAAATTAATGAAGATGTTGGAATCAAGGCAACTATTAAAGACGTTCTAAATGATGTAGTTCCATAGATGAAGGAAAATGAAGTAGGGGAAAAAGAAGCAAAGGAAAAAGAAAAAGATCAAATCACTCCACCTCCACCTTTTCCACAGCGTCTTCAGAAAAAAAACTGGACAAGAAGATTGCTCGATTCCTGAAGGTGTTCATAAAGCTGCATATCAACATCCCATTTGCAGAAGCATTGGAAGAAATGCCCAGTTATGTCAAATTCATGAAAGACATTCTTTCATGAAAGCAGAGATTGGGAGATTACGAGACAATAGCATTGACGGAAGAATGCAATGCCATCATTCAGAGGAAACTTCCCCCAAAGTTGAAAGATCCTGGCAGTTTCACAGTCCATTTCACCATTGGAGAACATTACATCGGTAAGGCTTTATGTGATTTAGGTGCTAGTGTTAACTTAATGTCCTTTTCTATTTACAGGAAACTGCAAATTGGAGAAGCAATGCCTATATCAGTTTCTTTGCAACTTGATGATCGAACGCTCGCATTTCCGAGAGGAGTCGTTGAAGATGTGTTTGTCAAAGTTGATAAACTCATTCTCCCAGCAGATTTCATTATCCTTGACATGGAAGAAGACAAAGATGTGCTTATCATCATTGGGAGACCATTCTTGGCGACAGGTCGAACTGTGATTGACGTTCAAAAATGAGAACTAACCATGAAAGTTCAGGACCAAGAAGTTACTTTCAATGTTTTCAAAGCCATGAAATTCCCTAGCGACGAAAATGAGGAAGAATGTCTTAGAATTGATGTTGTTGATAGGATCATTCGGGATACTGATACAGTTCCCACAGAAAAACTTGAAGCTTGCATCACCAACATGACTGATAGCAAGATAGATGCTGAAATTCTGGAATGTATCAGCTATCTAGACAAGTCGTTTCGCTTCAAATTAGAACCACCAGTCGAGAGCCTCGAACTCCCGAAGAAAGATCGAATCAAGCCCTCAATTGAAGAACCACTGTAGTTGGAGACGAAGTTACTTTTGAGCGATCTCAGGTATGCATTTCTTGGAAACTCTTCTGAATTATCTGTAATTATTTCTTCTTCGCTAACATTAGAGCAGGAAGAAAAGTTGTTAAGAGTACTACGAGAGCACAAGAGAGCCATTGGCTGGACTATAGTAGACATTCGTGGCATTAGTCCATCATTTTGTATGCACAAGATTCTGATGAATAATGAGTACAAACCCACAGTGGAGCATCAACGGAGTCTCAATCCAATCATGAAGGAAGTCGTGAAGAAATAAATCATCAAATGGTTGGATGCTGGTAGCATTTACCCCATCTCAGACAGCACTTGGGTGAGTCTTATGTAGTGTGTACCAAAGAAGGAGGAATTATTGTTGTCACCAATGAAAAGATCGAACTTATTCCTACAAGAACCGTGACTGGATGGAGAGTATGCATGGACTACCGGAAGCTGAACAGAGCCCAAGAAATGATCATTTTCCGGTGCCATTCATTGATCAGATGTTGGACAGATTAGCGCGACATGAGTTCTATTATTTTCTGGATGGATACTCAGGATACAATCAGATTGCTATCACCCCAGAAGATCAGGAGAAAACCACTTTTACATGTCTGTATGGTACTTTTGCTTTCAGTAGGATGCCATTTGGACTATGTAATGCCTCTGCCACATTTCAGCGTTGCGTGATGGCCATTTTCTCAGACATGTTGGAGCAGAGTATGGAGGCTTTCATGGATGACTTCTATGTGTTTGGAGACTCTTTTGATCATTGCTTGCAAAATCTGGAACATGTGTTACAAAGTTGTGAAAACACAAACCTGGTACTCAATTGGGAAAAATGCTACTTCATGGTGCAGGAAGGCATCATTCTTGGACATCGGATCTCACAAAAGGGGATCGAGGTAGACAAAGCAAAGATCGAGACAATTTAAAACTACCTCCACCAACATCTGTCAAATGGATTCGAAGCTTTCTTGGACATGCTGGTTTCTACAGGAGATTTATCAAAGACTTCTCAAAGATTGCTAAACCATTGTGCAATCTTCTGGAGAAGGATATGTCTTTCAACTTTACCAAAGAATGCCCGGAAGCTTTTGAGATCTTGAAACAGAAGCTGGTTTCTACTCTCATTATTATAGCACCAGACTGGACCCTTCCATTTGAGGTGATTTGCGATGCTAGTGATTTTGCTGTAGGTGTAGTTTTGGGACAACACAAATCAAAGATTTTCCACACCATTTACTATTCCAGCAGAACTCTGAATGATGCTCAGCTCAACTACACAACCACTGAAAATGAGTTGCTTGCAGTTGTGTTCACTTTCGACAAATTCCGCTCATATCTGCTAGGTCCCAAAGTGGTGGTCTACACAGATCATTCAACAATCAAATATCTGATCATGAAGAAAGATGCCAAACCCATATTGATTCATTGGATACTTCTTCTGCAAGAATTTCATGTGGAGATTCGAGACAGGAAAGGGACAGAAAACCAAGTGGCAGATCACTTATCGAGGCTCGAGAATAGAGAAACAACTGGCAAAGAACTGTCAATCAAAGAAAATTTTCCAGATGAACAGCTGTTTGCCATAAAACAGCAGGAAATCCCTTGGTACGCTGACTATATCAACTACATAGTGTCAGGAAAATGGCCGTTGGAATGGACAACTTAGCAACAGAAGAAGTTCTTCAAAAAAGTCAAGCATTATGTTTGGGATGAGTTGTATCTATTCAAACGCTGTGCTGATCAATTACTGAGGCGTTGTGTTCCACAGGAGGAGGTCAACAATGTTCTGAAACATTGTCATTCATCACCATATGGCGGACACTTCAGCGAGAATAAAACTACAGCCAAAGTCCTACAATCAGGTTTGTTCTGGCCCACTCTTTTTAAAGATGCTTATCTGTTTGCTCTTAATGTGACAGATGCCAGAGAACGGAAATGTTTCAAGGATAAATGAAGGACCGCTGCAAAATATTCTAGAAGTGGAGATATTCGATGTGTGGGGTATTGATTTTATGGGACCCTTTGTTCCATCATTCGGAAACATGTACATACTGGTTGATATAGACTACCTCTCCAAATGGGTTGAAGCAATTGCACTGCCATCCAACGATTCAAAAGTGGTGATCAAATTCCTTAAAAAAATATTTTCACTCGGTTCGGAACACCTCGTGCAATTATCAGTGATGGTGGCTCACATTTCTGCAACAGATACTTCGATGCACTCATATCCAAATACGAAGTTACTCATAAGGTTGCCACTGCCTACCATCCACAGTCAAATGGACAAGTTGAAGTTTCAAATAGGGAAATCAAAAGAATCTTGGAGAGAACCGTTGGATCAACAAGGAGGGATTGGTCTACAAAATTGGATGACGCATTATGGGCCTACCGAACAGCATACAAGACACCCATTGGCATGTCCCCATATCGATTGGTGTTTGGGAAAGCATGCCATCTGCCAGTTGAGTTTGAACACAAAGCATACTGGGCACTGAAAAAGTTGAATCTTTATCCATAAGCTGCAGGAGAAAAAAGACTTCACCAACTCAATGAATTGGAGGAATTTTGCCTACAGGCCTATGAGAATGCTAGATTGTATAAGGAAAAGACCAAAAAATGGCATGATAAAAAAATAGTGCACATACAGTTGGAACGAAGGCAGAATGTGTTGTTGTATAACTCGAGGTTGAAACTTTTCCCTGGAAAATTGAAATCAAGGTGGTCAGGTACATTTGTGATCACTCAGGTTTTACCATATGGAGCTGTTGAGATACTGGATCCCAACACCAATGAAACATTCAAGGTTAACAGTCAGCGTGTCAAGCACTATTGGGGAGAATCAATTGAGTGAGAAAAAAAAGTGTCACACTTTCAGATCCAGCATAATGTTCGGGCAGTAACGTCTAGCTGAGGACATTAAACTTAGTGCTAGCTGGAAGGCAACCCATGCAATTTGTGTATATATTGTGATTTGGTGTGATTTCATTTTGTGTGTTTAGTTTTCGCAGGTTAAGTCATTTCAGGATGGAAGAAGCTCTCGTAAATCTTCACAAGCAATTTCCTTCTCTCCCTCAAAATTCTCTAATGAAAGTCTACAAAGCTCGCTTATAACGAATGAGACTAATGACGATCCATGGTATTCCTAATGACATTGGTTGGGTAATCGAAGCACGGGTCCAATTAGAAGGTGAGTATTCTGATTCTTGTAATTCTTATTTGCCTAGTTTTGGAAGAAGCACCTATACAAAGAAACTTAGAGCTAAGCAAATGGGTGTTTGTTACAAATATGTACGATGGAATTGCAATACTCGTCATCGTTCTTTAGGAATGGTGTCTGATAATCGTGAAGACAAAATTAAATTCATTAGAGATGGCTTGAGTAAGAAATCTTTGGATGATATATCTTCGACTCTTGAGGCGCATCCCAGTGGATATGTTCATATAACCATTCGCAAATTACATACACAATTTCTAAGAGAAAGATAACAGTTAAGTCTCGGGAATCTGACTCAAAAAGACCCTGTTTGCCAATTTATAAGAAAATTGGATGGTAAGCTTATCTGTGACGCATATGTTGGTTTCTATGTAGGTCCCAAGATCATAACAAGCATGAAAATAATGTGTGAATACATCAAATGAGGTAGCGGAATACTCACATCGATCGGTTGAGACGAAACGACGAACAAAACTTCAAAAATTGCTCACTGGTTTCACGCCCACTGCAGCAGATTTTTGTCCAAGAATTTCAGTTTTGCTTCATGAATTTGAGCCTCGAACTTGCGTCAAACGATTCCCAGCTCGTGGGTGAGTTTCCCTAACACCTTCGTATAACTATTGGTGTGCTAGCACTTGGCAATTTTGCCACAAAACTTGCCCAAAATTGCTTCCATTTTCGCCCAAAACAGAAGCAGTTCACTGCCCTTTGGGCGTGAACATGAGGAAGAGAAAGAGAAGAGATTTTGATATGTTAGGTTAGTTTGAAATGATATCCAATATCCTTTATATATTTTCCATAAAATATATTAAAGATTTACCAAATAAATCATCTAAAAAATAAATGGTAAATGTTTTTCAACTACTAACACTATTCCACCAACTTACATCACTCAAAGTGTCAAGTTGCTTTTCAATCAATCAATCACATCAATCAATCAAATGTCACATCACTCAAAGTGACGTTTGATTTGACGCTTGATGTGATGAATGATTTGGCACTTGATGTGACTTGCGTGCCGCACTCGAATTCAAAATGCGAATGCGCTCGCAATCACTCTCGGGCTCGAGTTCGCTAATTCCTAATTAGCGAATTTTCCGTCGCGTCGTAATTAAATGATTACGCCTAGCGAAATCACTATTCACATCGCTAAAGAATTAATTCTAAATTAATTCGTTCGCCCGAATTAAAATCTAATTTTAATTCCGCGTCGAAATCCAATTTCGTTTAATATATCGAATATATTAATTTTACCGATTAATTCCAAATTAATCGTTTTCTCTCTTTAGACGATATTTTATCCTAGATAAAATATCTCCGTAATTAATCCCAGATTAATTTTCTCGCTCCTCAAATTAATCCCAGATTAATTAAAGTGCGAGTCATACATCATCGGTGAATCTTTGGGAAGCGACCCATGAGATCCCCGGATATGTTGGCAGTAAATCGAGTAGTCGGACTATCCGAACACGTAAGTACCTCGTACCACGTTTACACCGATTCACAAGACATGGTTGGCCTCTAGCAAAGCGCCATGCCTACCCAATTCTCCGGAAACATGCTTACAGGAATAAGCGATCTATATCAGGCGTAGTATACAGCGTATCGTGCATCTCGATCCAGTATCGGACTGTCACGTGCTAGGCCTGGGGCTGGAGTTGTGTCTGCCCCGTACGAAGCACTTATCGAATGTCTGGTAACTAGTCTCTATAATCGGATATACATGACCTAGTCATAATATCGCGATTGGCCGCGCAGCACTTAAGAGCACTAATACCGTATCCAGTGTGACATCATCTCCACTATGACTGGAGTGATACTTCCGTCTTGACATCACACCCAATACTCTACGATTCTCAATATATCCAGTATCGGCGTACACAGAACCTATTACAGCCCTGGACGACCACAACTAAAGTATATTGATTGTCGTAAGCATTAGCGGTGCAAGTCTCAGGTTAAGACCAAATACACCTACCCTGATGTCAGACTCCCATAGACACATAGTCATACTACCAATGAGATTCCGAGGGGGTCTAGCCAGAGCGAAGCTGTTTCCCGTACCATCGGTGAAACACAACCTCCTATTACACTTGCATGAGTATCCAATACCCAAATATATTAGAACTATGTCGTTGTGCCCTCACAACGCGCACAAGTGCAATACTAGTCTTTTTACGTATTTTTCGATGTCCAATCTCGATAATACTCTGACTAGGGATATTTAATGATTTATCCTATGTGGACTGATACTGTCTCATATCATTCTCCATCCAGGAACAAATCATAGGGACCTATCATCATTTATACATCTAAGGTGATCTAATCACAAATGATAAGAGTGCAATCTTCTTTGTCACATAGTTAATTTGTACAAAAACACCATGATCTGTACAAATAGTGACGCTATGGGTCATAATTATCCAACAGCATAGACGTCAATCAAGCAGCTAATTTTCTTGTACATATTATATCTCTTTGTCTTTTCCTAATAATTTTGATTTGTTTTGTTGTTTTCTTTTATTTTCTCCAACAAGATCCAGACCTTTTTGACTATCACGATTTATTGTACTGTTTAACTAATAATTGTCCTTTAGCATGTACTAGTGCTATTATTGTTACTCACCCTTTTCAGATGTTATAAATTCAACTCATCATTGCACTCTTGAAGACATCCAAATTTGAGATAGAAATAAAAAAAAAGATTGGAAGCCACTTCAAGGAGACGAGTTGAAAATATTTGTGTGTTTTGCGGTACTAGTGTTGGTACTAACACATAATACATAGAGGCAACACATGAATTGGGTCGAGTCATATCTAAGAAGAATATGCACTTGATATACGGTGGAGGCAATCTTGGACTAATAGGGATCATTTCAAGGCCGTACGGGAAGGAGGCAGTCCAGTTCTAGGAATCATCCCAAAACCCTTGGTGGAGGCGAATCTGATAGGTCCATCAAACGGAGAGGAACTAATCGTACCGGGAATGTCCGAGCGACTGGTGGAAATGATTAACCGTGCTGATGCTTTTATTGCTTTGCCAGGAGGCTTGGGCACATTGGAGGAAATTTTTATAGTGATATCTTGGGCGAACTTGAACATACACCAGAAATCGATTGGGCTGTTTAACATTGAAGGATTTTATGATTTTCTTTATGTGTTTCTTGATGATGCCAGGAGAAATGGGTTCGTGACAAAACCTATGAAAGAACTCCTCTTCACTGCCAGAACTGCTCCGGATTTACTTGACCAAATCTTAGCCTTTGAACCACAAATTGACCCTATCCTTTCCAAGATCAAATGGTCCGAGGATGATCATGGTAAAAGGGTAAGATAAATCTGGATCTTAACCTCTAAGTTTTCTGTATTTCAGCAAACCAAGTACTATCTTCTAAACTCATCTTCTACTTTTTAAGACATTGGGGACAATGTTTCATTTAGGTTTGGGGGAGGGGAATAGTTAATAGTATCTTATTTTTATTTTGTTATTTTTAGTCTAATTTTTTTTGTATTTTTTTTCGAAAAATACAAAAAAATTGAAAAATTTTACAAAAATCAAAAAAATATTTTACATTTTTGTGTTTTTAATTTGATTAATGAGGAGAAATTGGTGAGAGATAGCTATGTAAGTATTTTCCACTCTTGATACGTATCTCAAACCTATTTTCGAAACAAGTTAATTTTTGTTTATTTCCTTTGAATTATTTAATTTGTGAATTCTCCATAAAACGGACTAAAATGGATCTTCATACGCTCAGTTGGCAGGTATTATCAACATGCATAGTAACATACGGACATGAGCTATAATTGAAAAGTTGTAATATTCAGTGCTCTAGTTTAAATGGAAGAAGCATATACAAATGGCAATGGAGTAAAAAAAAGGAAAAAAAAAAGTGTGTATGAAAAAACGTCTAAGATCCGAGTTATCAAGTCTGTAAGGGTGTTTTAACACCTAGTGCCCTAAAGCCAACAGGATTGGGAGTCACTGACCCAAAGCTCGTTACATGGAACGAAGATGTTGCAAGAAAAATATATATATGAAGTCTGACTAATTAAGTTCGTAGTGGTGTCTTAACACCTAGTGCCTTTAAGCCAACTGGTTTGGGAGTCACTGACCCAAAGCTCGCTACATAGACGGAAGATATTGTATAAAAATAAAAAAAATTCAAAAATAAAAGAAAAAAATCAGAAAAATCAGAAAATATTATTCTATTGCTACAAAAGGTGTGAATTCTGATAAAATTTTAGGACAAAAATATTACTTTCTTCTCAACTGCACTTCTGACCATTGTGGGCAAAATGAGTTGATTAATATTTTGTTGGTTGTGTATATGAAGAATAGTAAAAATAATAGGAGAATTTACTTATTCGGTAATTTAGAAAGAAAGAAAACAACTGGAGTAGAAGCTTCACCTGTTTAGTCACTAACTTCTTTATTCTCTTATATTTTTGCTTTTGTGTGCATTAGTGTTACTATCTTTTTGCTTTTATCAAACTTTTGTGGGTATCGTTGTTGTAAGCCCTCACGAGACTACAACTCATCCACTATGGACACTAGGAGTTTAAAGGCTTGTTGCATATGCTAAATGCAACCGTGATCCCGACGAAAGTGGCTTAGTTTAATTTTAATTATTTCTTGTATTTTATTTTACTGTTTTACTTGAGGACTAGCAAAATGTTAGGTTTGGGGGTGTGATGAGCGGAAAATATAACAATATTTACCGCCCCTTTTACTTAATATTTTGTTTAGTTTCTCGAGTTTGATGAACCTTTTGATGTGTTTTATGTCTTTTGCAGATAAAAAAAGTATTGGGATTTAATAGAATCAACTCTGGGCTAAAATGATGAAATTCGGAGAGTAAAAAAAATGCGAAATCGGAAATTTACTATACGCGTCACGAAGTGCAGTCCGAAATTTCAGTTTTGCACTAGTTTCGTATTTTGGCCATAACATTTTCATCTGATATCCGATTGAGCTGATTCAAGTTGCAAATTAAAGAAGCCACAAAGATCTACAACTTTTAAGATTTAAATATTTTCTAATTCTGAAGTTGGGAATGCGGAAATTGATGAATAAGCTAGTATATTTTGTGTATTTACTATAGTCATTTTCAAAATGTAAAATAAAATTAAGAAAATAAAAAAGTAAAAATTATCAAACTTCCACCAAACATGGAAGCATGTTTGGTGGAGCTATTGGTGGAGCAATTTGTGGAGAAATTGGTGGAAGCCTTTAGATTTTCCTATAAATATTAAGCTAAACTTTGTAAATTTTCCATGCTTTCTTTGAAGGAGTTTCTCCATGAAAATCTAAAGGAAAATATCTTGTATATTATTCAAGTTTTCTTGTATTTTCTTTTTATTTATTTAATAAAATTTTGTGTGTTTTCTTTTACAGCATGAGCAGGTAACCTCATTCTGCTGGGGTGAAGAGGTAAGACTTTTAATATAATAAATTAGATTAATCTCCCTTATTTTAATTAAAATTTGGATTAATTAGTTTCCACCTATATGGCCGGTTTAGGTTCATACCTTATTTACCGCCTATATGGCTGGTTTTACATTGTTGGACTTAGTTTTCGCCTATATGGTCTTTATGTGCTAACCTTGATACCGCCTATATGGTCGGTTTATATGATTTTGTTACCGCCTATATGGTCGGTTGGACTTTGGACAAATGAAATCACCGCCTTTATGGTCTGGTTAATTAATTGGTAAACATTGAGAATAAGGGAGATTTCTAATTTTGAAATATTAAAAGTGGATCCTCTAACTCCATCATTTCTTTTATTGTACTTTTACATTTTTTAATTTCCAACATTTACTTTATTTAATTTCTAGCATTTACTTTATGTCTTTTATTTTATTTAAGTTTTTACTAGCCTTAGATATGTGTCGTAGCTAAGTCTGTTATCTGGGGTTGTGATGAATTCCAATACCACTAGGTTAATAGGGGTTATTTTATAATTTGGGTAATTTAAAGGTTTACTTATTAAGTCTTAAGCTTAATGCGTCTTGTTAACTGGCCACTAATAAGATTGATATGGTAAACTTAAAATAAACTTGACAAAGGAATTTTATGTTTCAGCCTTAGACTTAATAGCTCACGATCTTCCTTGAGGATAGATAACCCTTTAATAGATTTCCTTAGAGGATAGACATATACCTATCGGGCGGGGGGTAACCACAATTGAAACTTGATCTTAATGAATCCAAGTAATTTGGTTAACATAAACATATGGTTTAATTGGATTACACTGGGTATGTGCAGCTGACCATCGACAGAGGCTTTTGCATAATTTCGTGTTCCAGGTTAGTAAACCAATATATTACAAAAACATAAAATAATCACTTCATCTTTTTAAAAGGTATTAGAAGGATTCATAACTCTGTATAGTCTTATAAATTTGTATTTTCTCCAATCTATTTTCACGCAAATTTTATTTACTTGCTTTAGTTTTTAAAAGTTTAAAGTCAACATCCCAATCAAACAAACAATCCTTTAGATACCAGTAATCATTTGGCCTCATAAAATTAATAGCTAGGTATTAAGTCCTCGTGGGATCGATACTTTTTATACTACTTGAACGATACATGCGTTTGCGTTATACGCGTGTGATTACGCCGGTCAACTTCATGTGTTTCAACAAATGACCCAATCATACCCTTATGACCGATCTTTTAAACCGGGGGAGGAGAATGTCAAAGTTATTTGATCCACACATAAGATTGTAAAGACCTCAAGTCTAAGGACTAGTCATATAATCGATACATGAAAGTTCTCACAGATTCATGGGATAAACACTCCATATGAAAACTTTCGACGATCAGTTCTCTATGTGATACACCAAGCGGACGAATTTCCAATAGTAGCCTATGAGATCGGCTACACCATTGAAGGGCGGATCATATCATCATGCTAGTCTCTCCGCTTTGTGAACGCCCAGATTATTCACAATACTATGACTAAGAACGTTTGAGAGTAATGATTCTCATAAGGCGTGGAAGCCATCATCTTATTACTCCAATGGCTTTATTACAGTGTTTGATGATTCATATAATTTATGTTAGACACGTATAATAAAGATTGCCATTGTATTAATTAATGAAAATATTACAAATACATGTATATATAGCCCATCCACAAGTTGGGTATCTGGCATATCTCTAACACTTATGCCAAGCCCTGACACTCTGAGATTTCGAAGCGATGTGCACCTCATGCTTCTTGCCCTTTAAAAGCTCTACCTTTTTCAGCATTAACATTAACTCTCCAAGAGTATTTTCTTGGTTCATCATATTATATTTCATATTGAACCCGCTCCAGCTGTCAGGAAGAGACTGTAAGATAAAATCAATGAAAGTCTCAGCCTCAAAGGTTATGCCTAGCTGACCCAGCTGTTCGATGTTAGCAATCATCGGTGACACATGTGATGAGCAGAAAATATATCAATATTTACCGCCCCTTTTACCTAATATTTTGTTTAGTTTCTCGGGTTTGATGAAAGTTTTGATGTGTTTTATGTGTTTTACAGATAAATAAAGTATTGGAATTTAATGGAATCAACTCGGGGCTAAAATGATAAAATCCGGAGGAAAAAAAGGTCAAAAATGAAAATTTACTGTACGCGTTACGAAGTGTAGTTCTAAATTATAATTTTACGCAAGTTTGGTATTTTGCCAATAACGTTTTCACCCGATATCCGATTGAGCTGATTGAAGTTGCAGATTAAAGACGACTCAATGATCTACAACTTTTAAGATTTAAATATTTTTGAATTCTGAAGTTTGGAAGGCCGAAATTGATGAATAATCTAGTGTATTTTGAGTAATTACTATACTCATTTTCAAAATATAAAATAAAATTAATAAAATAAAAAAATAAAAATTGTCAAACTTCCACCAAACATACTTGCATGTTTGGTGCCATGTTTGGTGCCATGTTTGGTACCAGGTCTGGTGGAACAATTGGTGGAGCAATCGGTGGATAAATTGGTGGAAGCTTTTAGATTTTCCTATAAATATCAAGCCATTTCATTTGTAATTCTCATGCTTTCCTTAGGCTTTTGTAAGGAATTTAAGAATTGCATCTTGTGTGTTTATGCATTTTTATTTTCAGTAATAGTAGTTTTTTCTTTTCTTTTCTTTTCTTTTATGTTTTGTAGTTAGATTTCCGATGGGGGAATGGTGAAGCTATTATTATTTTAGTTTAGATTAACCTCCTTTAATTATAATATGGAAATTATAATTTAACATAAAAGGTTATACCGCCTTAATGTTGGTTTTATTTATTTGACATAATGTGACACCTCCTCTATGGTCTGTCTTTATGTGACAGATGATTACCGCCTATATGGCTGGTTTATGGACAAATAATGATACCGCATTTATGGTCGGTCGGACTAAATTAAAATCTGACTTAATGAGGATACCACATATATGGCTGGTTGGTAATATCACTGATAAGTTCTATATTATAGTAAAGGAGATTTCTAAATTAGAAATAGTAAAGGTGGATCCTCAACCCCCAGTATTTTATTTTTATTATAGGGAAGTGATGAAACACAATATCCACACACTTAATAATTGATTTTCTTTTTATGGATGATTCTTTAGTTTGTTTATTGAGTCTTAAGCTTAATGCTTCTTGTTAATTGTCCACTAATAAGATTGATTTGGTAAACTTAAAATGAACTTGACGAAGGGATTTTATGTTTCAGCCTTAGATTCAATAGTTAATGATCTTCCTTGAGGATAAATAACCATTTAACAGATTTCCTTACAGGATAGACATACACCTGTCGGGCGGGGGTAGCCACTATTGGAACTTGAACTTAATGAATCCAGGTAATTTGGTTCACATAGACATATGGTTCAATTGGGTTATACTGGGTATTTGCATCTGACCATCGACAGAGGTTTTTGCATATTTTCGTGTTCCAGGTTAGCAAACTGACTTATTACACATATATAAGAGAATCAATTCATCTTTAGAATAATATGGTGTGGAATCACAACCCTAGATCTTTGTGTCTTTTGTTTATTTTCCTTAGTATTTTCTTTTGTTTATTTTATTTATTTATTTAAATTAGCAAATCCACATTCAACCAACCAAAAGTTATAATTCCCTTCTCCATATAATTAGATACCTGTATATAAATAGTATCAATAATTAATAACAATAATATGAATTAAGTCCTCGTAGGATCGGTATTTTTATACTACTTGAATGATACGTGCGTGTAGGCATTGCATTTTTGCATACCAGCCCGATGATGAGCCTCGTACGGAGGCACTACCTTTTAAGTCGTGGAAGTCGCGGAAAACGGTCGTCGGAAAAGAGAAGACAAGAATTGACACATTGTTGGATTTAATTCGCTGAATTAGCTCAGAATTCGCTTGTTGAATCTTCGTTTCGAGGCACGTCCTTGACCCGAAACCCCCACAAAATCGTTCTAAGCTCACCTAGACACCAAAGCCCACACCCAAAACCCATGAAACCAAATCAAAACACACACCTAAACCCACATCCAAAGCCCATGAAACCAAGACAAATCAAACACCAAGCCCACCATCCATAAAGCCCACGCCCATGCACATGATTTCACCCATCCATGCACTATTCAAACATGATTTACTCTTCTACCATTTACTTTACACCTTTAATCTCACCTTTTACCTTGACACCAAAATTCCAAGGCATTATTTGATCAACCCCACATCATTTAAGCCATCACACCCCACACCCATCACCATCCCCTCTCATTTTCTTCATTTTCCATCACCTTTTTTAGAATTTTCAACAAATGATCACAATTATACATAACCTTTCTTCCATTTCCCAACAAAACATGTCATTTCATTGATTACCTTTCAACCTTTATTCATTTTCAACAAAGAATCACAATTATACATTACCTTCCTTCCATTTCCAAACAAAACTTGTCATCAAATTGATTACCTTTCATTATCACTTGCCAATCTCATTAATGCCCTCCATTTGCCTATTTAAATCCTCATTTTTTTCTGCCTTGGAACACATAATACACATCAAGAAAAGATTAAGCATTTTGAAGAACAAAATAGCCCCTTGCCTCCCCTTGCTCTCACGTACACAGCTCTCTTCTTCACTGCCTTAGTCACGCCCAAAGCCATCCTCCATTCAGCCCCTTGTCACGTCCATACATGCCTCAAGTCAGTGCCTCAAGTCACGCCAACCATCAACAAAGCAGCTCTCCACTCAGCCCCCTTGTTCACGCCTCAAGTCAGCCCTCACAGCCCCTTCTCACGCCTCTAATCAGCCCTCAACTCACTGCCTCAAGACACGCATAAAGCCTCCAATTCAGTACATCATCTAGCCTCCATTTAGACCTGAAAGTCACGCCCCTCACTGCCTCTCACACACCTCTATTCAGCCCTCCACCTTGTCTTTATAGTTCACGCAAATTAGCCTCCCATTCCAGGCCCAAGAAAACACGCCCAAACAGTCCCCTTACACGTCCAAACCACTGCTTCATATTACCCCTGAAACCAACTCCTAAATAACCCTAATTTTAGCCCCCAAACCAGTGAATAAATTGCCCTAAACACCCTCTAAAATTCGCCCAAAACAGCAGCTCAAACACACTCAAAACAGTCCCCAAATTCACCGAAACAGTGAATAAAAAACTGCACTTGAAAGTCTTCGAAAACCGAACAAACGGCAGTCCAATACCCCTCAAAATTCACCAAAACAGCCCATAATTCATTGCAAACCAGTGAGCAAAGTGTGGAGATTAAATTGCAGCAAAACGAAGTGGAAACAGCCGACGAAACAGCGAAACAGTGAGCAAAACGTCGAAACAGTGAACCGGTGGAATCGTGGTGTCTTAGCCTTTCCGACGGCCATATAACGCACCTCAAAGAACGACAAAGAAAAGGTTAGACCTGAGGGTTTATATTATTAAATTTATTCACATAAAATAATGATTTAAAAAAATGTGTTTAGCATGAATAGTTAGTTTGGCATGTATTTGGAATTGTTCACATGAAATAATGATTTAGTGTGTATGATGTGATTTTGGGTGATGAAATATGTGTTCTTTCTTGTGGTATATTGGATGGAAACCCGGACATAAATTCCATAGCCGAATCCGAATGGACGGTATTATGGTTTCACTCGGGATACAATGCCCCGTACCACTTGAAGGATTCATGTATTCCATTTCATCCAACTTGTATTTGAGCATGATTAGGTCATTAGAACGTTATTTTTTCGAGCATGTTTCATTACAAGAAAGACCATTTAGCGTCGAAAAAATTAGACGCAAAAAATGGACGATAAAATGTCGACGAAAACCACTTGTAGCGTCGAAATAATAAAATGCGACGCTAAAAAACAGTATTCTGCGTCCAATTTATTTCGACGCTAAAAGTAAAATTTTCGACCCTATATTGTTAATTTGGCGACGAAATATATCGACGCAAAACTTCAAACTTTTAGCGTCGAAACTTTTCGACGCTAAAGTATATTAAAAAAGTATTATATGTAAGCTTATAGCGACCATGGTTTTTACTATTAGCGTCGATATTTGTCGACGCTAAAAGTCACATTTAGCGTCGAAACTAGTCGACGCTAACATATATTTAAAAAGAAATATATGTACGCTTACAGCGGCCATTTTGTATACTATTAGCGTCGAAATATTCGACGCTAAAGTAAATAATTTATTTTTTAAAAAATTAGTAATTTACTTATTTTTTGGTCTAAAATATTTAATTTAGTTGAAAAAAAATGTAATTAATGACGAAATATTATATTGAAATTTGTTTTAGAAAAACAAATATTATATTAAATCTATTGTTCAAAATGTTTATACAAAACTAATATAAAATTAATTGCTACTGTGATGGGGGACGCTCGAGCCCGATGCACCATGACTCATTGAGGCCTCGAACATCTGACGGAAAGCCAGCAGTTGCTGTTCCAACTGCTCCATCTTCTTCTCGTGGTCCATCATCTTCTTCTCGTGGTCCACCGTGACCTGTTGTAGCTTCTCCTTAGTCTGCTGCAGCTCGTCTTTGGTGGTGACTAACTCGTCTCGAAGAGAGACATTGTCCGAATTACCATTATTGCGTGCAGATGACGTTGGCTTCTTACGAGTGCCAAGACCAACGTTGTAAGCTGTCTGATTCTTGAAAACCAATTGCGACAGCTGCTCATCTGGTATGGGGTCGGTCCCTGTCTCCTGAGTTTGATGTTGGAGTTCCATCATTTCGTTCTGTTTCAAAAAATAAGTTAATATTAGAATTTGAGAAAAAATTTAACATATATAATATTAATTATTTTATTTTAAAAACTGAAACTTACATAGCAGCGTTCGGCTTCTTCATTTATCCATTTATTCTTGTCATTGTAATGCGTCACACGGAAAAAATCTGGAAATGATTGCACCTCACATGTGCTACTCTGTTATAAACATAAAATAAATTCAATATTATTCCAGATAGTAAAAACAATTAACTGTTAAATTTTACGTTAGGATATATTTACCTCAGAATGTTCGGCACGATGTTGGATAAATGGCTTCGAACCTCCACGGTGGTTTAAACGCAAGTGACTTCGATTTTCCGCATTTGCGTGACATTTATCCTGTATTCACGAACACTGTAAGTACCGAAAACACAAGACAATTATAAATTTCCGTTTATTTCAAAATTTACCTCGTGTTTTTTGCTCGACCAAAGCTCACATAAAAATGTCCAGTCTTGTTCCTCTATAAAATCAGGTTTGTGTTGTGGAGCATTTGAAGGTCCATGTTCGTCGAATATTGGTTTCAAGACTTTTGTTCTATAATCTTTATAACTTTTCCCCATGTGGTAGTCAATATATTGTTGGACATTCACTTGGGTCAGATCGAAGTCGAACCATTCCTACATGAAAATTCGAGTAACTCTAAGTATAAAATAAAAATGTTAAATAACAAACAATATCGAAAACTTACAAGTAGCGAAGGGAATAGCTGGTTCAGTTTCGTCTCCCACGGTATCTTTCTCCAAGATACGTAGTTTTGGGGAGCTTCATATCGAGCTGTAGCTCCTATGGCTGTATTAAACGCTGAATTATGTTGTCCGACTTGAGTGTGTCCATCATCTGATATCTCTATCCGGATACGACCGTGAGCCTTAACGTACTTAGCCAACCCCAGGCCACGGGTGCGTCCTCGACCCTTCACTGTACTGGACTCACCTGTGCTAGCAGAGAAATCACCAGGGCCAGTTGCCCTTGCTGATGTAGATGGAGTCGCGGTAGCCCGTTTGCGATTGCCCGGTGCCATCTGCAAAAACCCGTCGCATTAGCGTCATCAAATTCCAAAATTCTTATACATATACATACATATCCATACAAGTCAATACAACTTAACAAAAGCGCTTATAACATCGAATGCTCACTTTCGTTTTCAAATTCATTCATTCATTTCACATATGCATTCATTATCCATATAATCTACGAGTTCCATCATACACGTACATACACACAGTCACACACTCAATGGGATACATATAACCAACCACGAAGCACACAATCACACGACTTCTCATGCACACGTTCGTATGGCGTTCTCGAACGCGTTCGAACGGACCAATTCCAGTGAGCTCACGTTCGTGTGGCGTTCTCAAACGCGTTCGAACGGACCAATTCCAGTGAGCTCACGTTCGTATGGCGTTCTCGAACGCGTTCGAACGGACCAATTCCAGTGAGTTCACGTTCGTATGTCGTTCTTTAACGCGTTCGAACGTAAAGTGGGTGTTCGAACATATTAAAGAACGACATACGTGAACTCACTGACTCACTGGAATTGGTCCGTTCGAACGCGGTCGAGAACGCCATACGAACGTGAGCTCACTGGAATTGGTCCGTTCGAACGCGTTTGAGAACGCCACACGAACGTGAGCTCACTGGAATTCAAACTTATCAAACAGTTATAATTAACCAAAGAGGGCACAAATTCAAACTTAACATTATATAAATATTAACCAAAGATGATGATGATTTTGAAGACGAACAGCAGCATTGCTGCTGTTCTTGGGCAAGAACAGCAGCAAATGCTGCTGTTCTGGGCAAGAACAGCAGCAATCTGCTGTTCTTGCCCAGAATCATCATCATCATCATCATCATCATCATTAATCAAAATATTTCATCAATTTCAATTTCATCAATAATATCATCAAACTCATCCTCAAATTCATCAAATTCATCCTCATAAACAATTTTAAATCAACAAAGGAGACTTACCTGTTGATTTCCTTCGTTCGTCACTGTTGGAGAATGAGAAATGAGTTTTTGCTTCTGAGCCGAGGAAGAAGAGAAGCACTGGTTTTAGGGATTTAAAGGACATTTAGCGTCGAAATAATTGACTTTTAGCGTCGCAGTACTTCGACGCTAATTGTTAGGCGGGTTATTGAAAAATTAGGGTTTTTTTTCCGGGAAATTTAATTTTTATTAGCGTCGACATACTATATTCGACGCTAAAGTAGAGACATATAGCGTCGAAATACTGTATTCGACGCGAAATTAAAGACATATAGCGTCGACATACAATTGGCGACGCTAAATGTAAGACATATAGCGTCGAATATAGTATTTCGACGCTAATAAAAAATTAAATTTCCCGGAAAAAAAACCCTAATTTTTCAATAACCCGCCTAACAATTAGCGTCGAAGTAATTGACATTTAGCGTCGAAGTAATTGACGCTAAATGTCCTTTACATCCCTGCAACCAGTGCTTCTCTTCTTCCTCGGCTCAGACAAAAAACTCATTCATAACATAGTTATACTATTAATCATTACGTTAATATTTCAACAATATCTAAAGAGTAATTAAAATCAACAACCATACATTAATCCATAAAATTATTCATCCATCACAAAATACTGTAACTTCATAATTAATCACTATTATCGTCGGTATTTGAGGATTCGTGACTGGAATCGAAGTCATCTTCAGTGTCAAATTGTTCTTCACTTGCTACTTCAACGCTCACTTCAGAATGAGGAATTAGCTCAACGTCTGTACTAGATCGAGTTAATGTTATATTTTCAGGAACGTTGACAGTTGGTCCAACAAATATCTGTTCAGGAACTTCAAAATTGCCGGAGACTTCTTGTGTTTCATCTGATATGTCAACTCTATCTTTCTCCTGCGTGCGTGTCCCAAATGGCCCTATGTTGTAACTTTTCTACCACCATCCATCCAGTTCCTAACTTAGGATCAGGTATATATATCACTGAACGTGCTTGCGTACAAAAAATGTATGGATCATTCTTGTACCAACAACGTTGAACATTAATTGACGTGAGATGATTACTAACTTGAATTCTCCTCTTTCTGGCATTAGTGTCAAACCACTTACATTGGAATAGCACAGTATGTCGTCTGGGTCGATATATGAACTCAATGACCGATTGCAATACGCCGTAGAAGTCAATTACATCTGAGCCGTGTTCTCCTTGGACTACAATTCCAGAATTTTGAGTCACATGATTAACATCTCGCTGTTCGGTATGAAATCTAACTCCGTTGACAATACATCCACTGTACTCATACGCCTGCATTTGAGGCCCATAAGCCAAAGAAACCAACGAGGATTGCGAGTCCAATTGACCATTTTCCACTTGATTAATAATCTGACAATGAAATATATGTGTTAATATAACAAACTGAAATGTCTAATGTTAGGATCAAAATAAATATAAAATATTATAACTTACAGTTGTCTCAAACCATTTAGGAAATTCTTTTTTGTGGGTTTCATCAACATTATGGTCACCAGCAATTTGTAGCATTGTTAGATGTTGCCTACAATAAATTATCACGGTTAATGTATGGAAAAAATTCAGTAATGATGCACCAGAAAAACTTACGTTAAATACGGTTGCACTTCATCACAATTACTCAATATAAACCAATGCGCACGTTGAACTTCCTGACGGTTAGTAATTTGACACCTACTGCCCCAAATGGTCTGTAATTTTGACGGAACACTGTGATCTCTTGGCTATTACTTGCATCTCCATCATAGTTTCGTGGCCGACGATTGAAATGAGTTTCAATATTCTGCATGTACATCGAACAAAATGTTATTGCTTCATTTATTATAACAGCTTCAGCTATTGAACCTTCAGGTCGTGCCTTGTTTTTGACATATTGTTTGTAATCTCCCAAAGCTCTGCAGATATGACAACAAGTTTGCATTAACACTAAATTATATGCAATAAAAACGGTTACAAATTTTCTTATATAAAACTGTATATATATATATATAGTACCTCTCAATGGGATACATCCATCTGTAATGGACAGGACCTCCCTTTCTAGCTTCATCCGGTAAATGCACAGCCAGATGTACCATGACATCAAAGAAAGCGGGTGGCAAAATTCGCTCCAGCTTGCATAGGATTATCACGATTCCTCGCTCAAGGTCGTCAATAACAGATGTGCTTAATGTCCTCTGACACAATTGTTTAAAGAAGCCACATAGATCAAGTACGGCGTCGCATACATTCGGGGGGAGATAAGGTCGAATGCCAACAGGAAGGAGAATCTCGAGCAGCACATGACAATCGTGACTCTTTAATCCCGTTATTGTATCATCTCTGACCCAACGCCCAATATTGGATGCATAATTATCAGGGAATTTAACCATTTTCAGCCAATCACAGAATGATTTTCTCTCCGATTGATTGAGCACATAACTAGCAGGAGGCTTAATAAAACCTCGAGAGGAGTCTTGTAAATGCAATTCACTGCGAATTCTAAGATCTTGTAGGTCCAATCTAGCATTTACAGTGTCTTTTGTCTTACCCGGAATATTGAATAGTGTACCCACTAAACTCTCACAAATATTTTTCTCTATATGCATTACATCCAAATTATGTCGCAAACTCAGAGTCCCCCAATATTCTAACTCAAAGAAAATACTTTTTCCTGTCCAATTCAACTCTTCAGGTAACCGTTTTCGATTTTTATCTCTATTATTAGGATGTTTACCTGGTGTGCTGTCTTTGAGTTGTTGATGTTGGCAAAGTATGTCAAATGCAGACAATCGACTGGGCTTACTCTGAGGTTCATGTTGCCCGTTAAATAATTTACTCCTCCGCCAAGGATGACTCGACTCAAGAAATCTCATGTGCCCCGTGTATCCGATTTTATTCCGTAATCGTTGCGAAGGTGTATGATCCGCACAAACTGGACATGCCATGTATCCCTTAGTGCTCCATCCAGATAATGAACCATAGGCTGGAAAATCATTAATGGTCCATAATAATGCGGCATGCATCTGAAAATACTGCTCTGAAGCTGCATCATAGGTATGCACACCCACATTCCATAATGTTTGTAACTCCTCGATCAATGGTCTCAAGTAAATATTTATATCTTTACCAGGTGAACGTGGACCAGGGATAAGCAATGACATAAACATGAACGGATCCTTCATACATTTCCATGGAGGTAAGTTATATGGAATGACAATAACGGGCCAGATGCTATAAGAGTTGTACATATTCCCAAATGGGTTAAAACCATCAGAGGCAAGACCTAACCTGACATTACGGGGGTCCTCAGCGAAACGGGGGTACATGTCATCAAATTCCTTCCATTCGGTTCCGTCCGCAGGATGTCTAAGTATGCCCTCCGCACCGATCCTCTTTTCATGATGCCACATCATATCAGTCGCTGTGTGTCGTGACATGAACAATCTCTGCAGCCTGGGCGTTAAAGGGAAATATCGCAATATCTTTTGAGGCACTTTCTTCCCCATACCACGGACTTTGTACCGACTTTCACCACATATCGGACAATGTTCAAGTGATTCATACTCGGCACGAAATAATACACAATCAAACTTACAAGCATGAATGGATTCATACCCCATTCCCAGATCACGCAACATTTTCTTTGCCTCGTAGTACGACTTAGGCAATTCGCTTCCAACCGGTAACATTTGGGCCAGTAACTCTAACATCATATCGATACTTTTGTTGGTCATTCTGTTGATCACTTTAATGTGTAATAATTTCACAACGAAATTCAAGATCGACATTCCAGCACCTTCGAATGGAATTTTTTTTGCCTCATCAAGTAGTTCACTAAATAAATTTTGATCATTTCCACTTAACACTGGCATGTCGCCACTAACACTATGACCAAGTTGTGGACCTTGTAAGTCATGCAAAATATCGGCGATATCATCGTTTGCAGGTTGATTGTAACTACTGCTCCCTTCGCCGACATCAAAAAACCGTGACTGAGAATGATACTGCTCACCGTGATAAATCCACGTACGGTAAGTGGGTGATATTCCTGGCATGTATAAATGATTATGAACTTCATCTAACCGCTTCCTTTTCCTATTCAAACAATTTGCACATGGACAACGAACACGACCTTCTGCATCAATGTGTTGCTTTGCGACTTCCATAAACTCAGACACTCCATTACGATATTCAACACTCAATCTATCCAGAGAGCTCATCCAATTTCTATCCATTTCACAGCAGAATACCTAAATATAATAATATAATTATTAGATATCATTTTACATTGGAATCAACATTACTAATTCAGTAATACTTAATTTAAGCATATATATATATATATTTGGTTGATAAATTAATTAAATAGTTTACAGAAAAAATCTATTTTGTTAATTATATACTTACTCTACATATATGAATCATAAATCACTAACAAACAGCATATAACAACATATATAATCATAAAAATTGAAACAGCAATATAAACAACATATATAATATCATAAAAATTGAATAATAAAGAAATATGAAAGAAGATTTACCTTTTGGAAATTGATTACAATTTTATTGAAAATTTTTAGGAGAGATGTGAGGCTGTAGAGGAGAAATTCGCAGATTTCAGAGGATTTTTACGAAGAGAATGAAGAAAAAACAGAGGGGGAGAAGGGGTGTCGACCTTCTGTATTTTAATCTATCTTTAGCGTCGAATTGAGTATTCGACGCTAATTGTTTCCATTTTAGCGTCGAACCGTTTTTTCGACGCTACATGTTGCCGTTTTTAGCGTCGAAAACGGTTTTTCGACGCTATATATAAAAAATTAGCGTCGGATTTAATTTAGACGCGAAAGAATCAAGGATCTGTCGGTGGAAGCTTCATAACTCTTTAGCGTCGAACATTTTCGACGACGCTAAAAGTATTATTTTTGGCGTCGAATATTCAAATTCGACTAATAATTGTTGCCGTTTTTAGCGTCGAATTTAATTTAGACGCGAAAGAGTCAAGGATTTCGCCGATGGAAACTTCATACACCTTTAGCGACGATATATGTTCGACGCTATAATTATATTTTTTGCGTCGCTTACTACGTTTTCGACGCTAAAAGTGTAATATTTGGCACCAAAAATTATTGCAATAATATAATTATTCAGCGTCGAATATTTTCGACGCTAAAGTTCGTTTTTTAGCGTCGAAATATAGTTTTGACGCTAAAACATTAATATTCTGCGTCGAAGTTTTATTCCGTCGCCAAAAATATGACATATAGCGTCGAAACTAATATTCGACGCTAAAAGTTACTTTTAGCGTCGCATAATGTTTCGACGCTAAATATTTGGACGCTAAAAGCCATAATTCTTGTAGTGTTTTAGTTATTTATCTTTTGTATGAGAAATTTAAGTTAGGTATGTTAGATTACTAGTATGTAACAATGTTTGATGATTGCCGAATGTTTGCCGTAGTAAAAATTACTTTCAAAGCATGCGAATTTAATTTAGGCTATAGGAATTAGAGTAGTTTTAACCAATGTATGTCTTTTAGACTTGGTTAATATTACACAATCCATCCATTACAATTGACATAAGTAAGGGACCATTCCGAACCCAACGGTTTGAGGTCTTCCCTTGCGAGGGGTGAGTGCGGCCTTAAATCATTTCCCCAGTTCACACCGGGTGGCGACTCCTTTATTCTCTGGTTTAGTCCTCCGTTTGCTACTCCGTACTCCCAACTAGGCCCTGAGTCTAGAACAGCATGCGTCACCCAGCTCCTGTGTCCTACTTGCGCTTGCGTTATACGTGTATGATTGCGCCGGTCATGTTTTTGGCGTCATGCCGGTGACTTTTTTCTTGGGTTATTAATTTTGAAGCTATATAATTTCTTGTATCTAATTTTATTTATTTTATCTGTAATTTTTATTTCTTTCTTTTGTTTTCACGTGGTTGAAAAATGGAACATTATTGAGAGATTGAGAGATCACTAGCTTTACTAGAAGAAGATACACCCCAAATCTGGGAGCAACAGTCCAGTTTTCTGAGGCCTGTTATCTAGCCCAATAATTATCACTGGATACCAGAACCAAGCAATACTACATTTGCTCAACAGAACGAAGTGGGGTGATGTGTAATTTTTGATAGTAACCACCCGAGCGATTAATGTATATACCTTTTAGAGTGGCAGAATTATTGGAGTCATTCAAGGTATAAAGAACCATCATATTTTCCATCTTATACACCATCCACCTTTGATATTCATCAACCATCATAGGAAGAACAATTGGTTGACATGCTCAAAGATTTGTTCAAGAAACGAGACGAAAAGTTGGATATAATGCTTGAAACATTCAAGAATCAACTCGAAAGTATTCAGAGATAATCAACATCCATTCAGAGACAAACAGAACAAACGAGACAATTAACAGAAAATCAGAGCTACATACCTCAAGGAGCAATTTCAGATGACACTGATGAAGCCTTCGAGTACCAAATATTTCATGATGACACTTTAGCAGAGGAATAGGTTAAGCAGTATCAGAAACCAGTGGTATCATTTTAGAAACCCGTACCGGCAAAGTCTCGATTTGATTTTTATTATTCAGACTCTGATGAGGATGAAGAAGCAAAGTTGTTTGTGCCAATTAGAATTGAGGATGGAACTCTGTATCCTCAAAATGAAGATCTTGGAGATTGCATTGCACTGATGTTTGAAGAAGATCTACCTGAATCATTCATTTCAGTCATATTAGAGGATGAAGACCTAAAATCAGACATCTCTTTACATCCTCAGGTTGACAATTATGATGCATGCATTTCAAAGATGACAAATGAAAAGTTGAACAAGGAAAATTTAAAATACATCTGTGAAGAAAAGGTAGAGGAAGAAACATAGCAAATGGAGGAGCAAATGATAGACAAAATGGAAGAACTTGAGCATTCAAGAGAAACATCACTGTTTTGGGGAGTACAAATTAAATATATCGGCCAAAAGCTTGACAGAATGGAACTTCCATTCCAAGTCAAGCACCATACGAGACCTCCTGATTTTCTTTCTTTATTTTCAAGAACTGCTGGAGCGACAAAGTTTAAAAAGGCGGGATGACCAATAAATGAGAAAAAATTCCTTTTGCCACTTTACAGTTGGAAGAGACCTTTCAAAAGCAACGCTCATGGGATTGTCTTTAATCGGACATCCAAAACCACATTGAAACCTCCTTGATAGATGGATTTTAGTCACGTCTGGCTAAAGACGACAAATTAGCGCTAGCAGGGAGGCAACCCATGCATTTGTTTTAATGTCTATTTTTATATTTTGTGTTTACATGTTGTAGAGTTTTTAATTTTATGTGTTAATTTTCAGGGAAAAGCACAAACAGAGCATATAAAAAATAAAGGTGTTTGGCAATCATAAAGAGGAGAGCTAATTCATTAGTGATGGCCGACAAAATAATGAATTCTTAAGACGCATCCTTATGAATTTATACTAAGCTAGTGGCGTATTCCATACTAGTGCTTCTATTACTCATCCATTTTTGGGTTCTATAAATTCAGCTCTACATTTCTCTCTTCGACACATCCAGATATACATCCAAATAAGAGAGAGAAAATGGAAGTAACTTCACAGCAGCGAGTCAAGCAAATTTATGTTTTCTGTGGATCCAATTCTGGTAAAAAACCAGAGTTCATTGAGGCTGCAAAGGAATTAGGGTGAGTCATAGAAGAAAGAAATATACACTTAGTATATGGCGGTGGTAATCTGGATTGATGGGAAGCATTTCAAAAGCAGTTTAGTAGGTGGCAGTCACGTTTTGGGAATCATTTCAAAAACTTTGACGGACAACACATAATCAGAAAAACAAATGGAGATGAACGCATTGTATCGGGGATGTCTGAACAACTCCTTGAAATGGTCAATACTACTGATGCATTTATTACTTTACCAGGTGGGCTCGGAATGTTTGAAAAAATATTCACATCGGCTGTAACATCCCAGATTTTCAGGACTGTTCTAGGAGATTCCCGGACCGATGTTATAGTCTCGGATCATGATGAAAATGATGAATAAGAGTTCAATCGAAGTTATATGGGTTAGAACAATATATTAGTAATATTCGTCGCGTTGGAAAACGCGTGGGACCAAAAGTCAGATACGTGATTTTTGTAAAACGCGTAAAGTTTACAGTTTTGGTCATAGAAATTGCAAACGAACTCCGATAGAGTTGATTCTTGAACTATCAGACTCGTTTTTTCGGAGACGAACAACTTTCGTGTCGAATGCATTTCGAAAATCACGCCAGAATGGCTTCAAAAGTGGTGATTTCCGAAAATACCCTTATAAGTGAGGGCATTTTAGTAATTTCCGAAACAAGATATTTATTATTATTATTATTATTATTATTATCAGTATATACAGAAATTGAAAAAAAAAAAAGGCAAAGGCAAAACGCGCAGGGGAGAGAGAAAGAGGGAAGAGCCGCACCGGCGGAAGACCGGCGCCCGGCGCGTCCGGCCACGGTGCACACGCCGGTGGCCGGCGCCGTCTCAAGAGTCGCCGGAACGGTGAGAAAACAAAGAAGAAGGGAGCGCTCGTGGGTCATCCGGATCCGGCTCGTCGGTTCGTTTCACGGCCTGAGCCACCTACCGAATCGAAGCCCTCGACGAGTACTACAAGTATACGGAATCGATTTCGCCGATCAGCGGCCGGTTGCACGCGAAACGAGGAAGAAGTTCCACAAATAGCGGTTCTGACATGTGTTGTTATTTGTTTTGACAGATCGGGTCCAGGGTCGGAGTGTCTACGAAGCCAGGTAAGTAACTCATGTCGTGAGTACTTGATAGATTTAACTAGTGTTCGAAATAAGTAATATAATAAAGTTGTATATAGTTACATGTATGAAACCTATATATATTTATATACTTATATAAAGATGATAGTAGAAGAGAGAAACAAGTGTATTTATATACACATATAGATAAGAACAAGAAATTACAAGCAGAGGTATGAGCAAAAGATAAGTATGAGCATATAGAGATACATATCTAGGTATAAACCAATATGTATATTTAGATAAGAGCATATGAATAATGTCATAAATATAATTTATTGAGACTTGGTATGGGGGTTGTTGAAAACTACACCCTAGGGAATGTGAATAAAGTTTAAAGAATGACAATTGTAAGAAAGTAACTGTATGTGTTCAGTGTATAGAATGATATAAAAACAAGAACACTAGTACATACACAGATAAGTAAAAGTATATATTTAGTATGTGAGTATATGGTTTACAAGTATTTTAATGTGTGTTAACTTAAGTATGTCTGAATTTGAGCAAAGCATAGTGATGATATCCTGAGCACATAGAACATGAGGTAAGTAGCATGAGGTAATAAGTAAACTTGTATATAGTAAATGTGTGTAAATGTTTAGAGAAATGCATGTATATAAATAAACTCAGTGTGTTATAGATATACATCATTTAATGTATGCACATGTATGACATTATAAGAAATCATAGCTAGAGTAGAAAGGAGCATGAGAAATGCATATCTGCATATGCATGTGTGTGCGTTAAGATTTTCAGCAGTCAAGCAAAAGATAAGAATGTTTTCAAAGATTTCAAATGTTTTAATGAAAGATTTCAAATGCTTTTGAAAAGAATCGTATTTCAGAAAATGTTTTTACAGTTTGAGTTACAGATTATGGTTTTCGGGGCATGAGGTAAAAAACTCACCCCAGTATGTAACTATTACAGAGATACAGTTGGAATTGACGGATTCAGAGAGACATGTACACATGTGGAGGACTGAGGGGACGCTCTCAGATCCTCGAGCCGGGGCTAGGGGGATGAGCGATACACAACGCCCCTAGACCCCACAGTTTGAGTTTGGGTGGTAGCATAGATCCGTACCCCCAGCTCTAATTTGTGGCTTGGGGGTTAGAGACACGTAGCGCCCCAAGACCACCAGTTTTGAGACAGTAGTGGCATGCTTTGGTGGACGGCGAGACGTATCACCTCAAAGTCATGGATTTGCATTACTGGCTCTAGTTAGGCGTATGGGGGACAGTGGTATATAGGGCCCTCATACATCCAGGTTTTCAGACAGAGATACAGATTTCAGTAAAGCTTTCAGATTTCATATTTCAGATTTTAAGCAGTTTTCAGATTTTCAGTACACTATTTCCAGATTTTCATTGCCTAGATTTCAGAAAGCCAGATGTTAGTAAACAGCTTTCAGAAAACAGAGTTTAGAAACAGTTTCAGATTCCAGTTTTCAGTTACAGCTTTCAGAAAGGGTCTTTAGAAAATGAAGTTTTCTGAAACAATAGTTTTATGAGAGATTCTGAATTTTTAAGTAGAAACTAGTTTGTAAGTAAAGTTTTCAGCAAAAAGTTTTCAGAAAGAAACTTTCAGAAAAGAGATTTCAGAAACAATTTTTATGAAACAGTTTTCCAAAAAAAAAAAAGGTTTTCAGAAAGCATTTTCTAAAAGCTTAACATGTTAAAGTAGTGTGTAGTTACAAGGCATGCATACGACTCATATTTTATTATTCATTTGAGATGCATTAGCTGACATCAATGCATAATAGCATTAGTATAATCTTCCAATCACGCATATAAAGCATATATTCTGATATCATTTGAAGAGCATGTAGCTGACATTAATGCATAATAGCATGTTTGTATCGATTTGTATATCTGATTAGCACTCGTATATGTGGTATATATACATAGGAGATCAATTTGTGATACACTGGCGCATGATGTTTTGATAATGTACTGATTGTTTGAAATAGAAAGGAAGTTATAATAATTACTTGAACTAGATTAGTAAAGAGTTATAAGAAGGAAGATGAAATAGATATCTGAGCTGAATTAGCAGAGAGTATACGAGGATATAATGAGATATCAGAGTAGCACAGTGAAAGCATGGCTAGGTTTCATATAGTTGACGATGATATAGAAACTTGATATATATATATATATATATATATATATATATATATATATATATATATATTAAGATGTTTTAAACTATAAATGATAGAAGTAATTTAAAGTATGTGAGTAATCAGACAAAATGATTAATAATCTAGTTATATGTTTGTAAATGGATAAGAACTAGATAGTTAGCTCAGACCTAATACATAGTTGTATGGACATATAGACAACTCAAGTTAATTCAGAAATAGAATTATGACTTTGTGTGTGTTTGAAGTTAAAGATGTTTGCATGATTACTTACTGAGTCATTTTGACTCACACCACAACAGTTTGTTAGTTTTGCAGGTCAGTAGCAGTTATGCTGAACCGATAGGATTCTGTGAAGACTTTGAAGACGGTGGATCACCCTATTTGCAGTCAAGAGAGTCCTGGGTCGAGTTATGGGTCCTCACGGCCCTTGTCCTTATATTGCATTTTTATTCTATATGTATAAGTCATATAATAACATAGTTTCATTTTGAGTTCTGGCCGGAGGCCAAGTATTTGTATTTTTGTTTATTGAGTTCAGGCCTGAGGCCTTGTGGATGAATGCTTTGATGTTGAGTTACCGGCCTGAGACCGAGATTGTTATGTTCTGGATGTATATGGATGCTGGCTATAGGCCAGGTTGCATGATGTTACGAATACATCATGTCGAAATTTTGTTAGAATCAGAGGCTTATGGAGATGGGTTTAGCTTGTCTCCTGCCGGTACCATCCTGGCCTAGGTGGGATGTTACAAAGATGGTATCAGAGCATGGTTTAAGAGCCAGAGTCAGTAGCATGGTCTAGAAGTCAGTGACTGCAATTCTGGGGATCCAGCTGTCAGAGATTGTCTTCAGTTTGGTAAAGACCACGTAGGTCTTTGTATGTATCTTCTATGATTGTTTGATATGATTTGATTCTTTTATTCAGTTCTTTGTTTGCTTGAATATGAGTCCATGGGTGACTCATTTATTGTCCATGGTTTAGCTATCTCCGTATGGGAAGAGAATAGATTAAGTTAGTATTTTTACGCCTTTTTTAGATCAAAGAATTAGTTAGAATGAAATAGTACCAGTATAGGGCCCTTGTGAGGCCAGAGGATTCGAGACCAGAACCAGAACAGTTAGCTAGAGATAAGAACCAGATCAGTATAGTCAGAATAGAGAATCGGACCAGTATAGCTAGTTTAAAGCAGTACATGAGCTCTTAAGGAATCCTGGTTTATAGATAGTGATTAGTTAACAGTTGAGACAGAAACGTTATATCAGTAGAGTTTAGAACAAGATAGTTTCGGCATATGTGACTAGGTTCGAATTAGCAGTTATAGGGATGGAGAAATTTCGAGGACGAAATTTTTATAAGGAGGGGTGAATGTAATAACCCAGATTTTCTAGACTGTTCTAGGAGATTCCCGGACCGATGTTATAGTCTCGGATCATGATGAAAATGATGAATAAGAGTTCAATCGAAGTTATATGGGTTAGAACAATATATTAGTAATATTCGTCGCGTTGGAAAATGCGTGGGACCAAAAGTCAGATACGCGATTTTTGTAAAACGCGTAAAGTTTACAGTTTTGGTCATAGAAATTGAAAACGAACTCCGATCGAGTTGAATCCTGAACTATCGGACTCTTTTTTTCGATACGAACAACTTTCGTGTTGAACACATTTCGAAAATCGCGCCAGAAAGGCTTCAAAAGTGGTTATTTCCGAAAATACCCTTATAAGTGAGGGCATTTTAGTAATTTCTGAAACAAGATATTTATTATTATTATTATTATCAGTATATACAGAAATTGAAAAAAAAAAAGAGGCAGAGGCAAAAACGCGCATGGGAGAGAGAAAGAGGGAAGAGCCACGCCGGCGGACCACCGGCGCCCGGTGCGTCCTGCCAAGGCGCACACGCCGGTGGCCGGCACCGTCTCAAGAGTCGCCAGAACGGCAAGAAAACAGAGAAGAAGGGCGCGCTCGTGGGTCATCCGGATCCGGCTCGTCGGTTCATTTCACGGCCTGAGCCACCTACCGAATCTAAGCCCTCGACGAGTACTACAAGTATACGGAATCGATTTCGCCGATCAGCGGCCAATTGCATGCGAAACGAGGAAGAAAGCGGTGCATGTACTGTAGCACCCATGTGAACAGTAGCTCCGATCAAAATTCTGATCGCACCAGCGCGTTCGTATGGCCGATGGGAGTCCGAATATGGCCTCGGAATTTTGGTACGACTCCCCGTTTAAAATTTGCTATTTTAAAGTTTACAGTTATATATTCGGATGCTTCCAGTAGTTCCGTAGTTTACCAAATTGTTATGAAATGATTTGGATTTGATATAATATGTTAAAACGATGTTTGTCGTAGAATTCGAGTGAGAACGGATTAGATTTGATCTATCCAGTAGAATTAGCGAGTTTCCGGTAAAACGGAGTTTCTCGCGCGATTGAGCGTAGATGAGCGTAATCATGAAGATGATATAAAAATGGTATTGCGAGGGTAATTAAGTAATTCTGGATTAGTTTGGAGGATTCGAGACCCTTCCGTAGCGTCTACGGAAACTTTTCCGCAAAACGCGTAAAATAATAATCTGAGCCATCTAGTTAGTTTAGAACAGTATATTAGCATATGGTAGAGTAATGAAGTTTGAACGGTAGAATCAGAAAGGATTTGAGTATTCCGATAAAGTCTGTAGTTTATTTTAGATGAGTAGAAGTTCCGTAAATTGCGGTTCTGACATGTGTTGTTATTTGTTTTGACAGATCGGGTCCAGGGTCGGAGTGTCTACGAAGCCAAGTAAGTAACTCATGTCATGAGTACTTGATAGATTTAACTAGTGTTCGAAATAAGTAATATAATAAAGTAGTATATAGTTACATGTATGAAACCTATATATATTTATATACTTATATAAAGATGATAGTAGAAGAGAGAAACAAGTGTATTTATATACACATATAGATAAGAACAAGAAATTACAAGCAGAGGTATGAGCAAAAGATAAGTATGAGCATATAGAGATACATATCTAGGTATAAACCAATATGTATATTTAGATAAGAGCATATGAATAATGTCATAAATATAATTTATTGAGACTTGGGTATGGGGGTTGTAGAAAACTACACCCTAGGGAATGTGAATAAAGTTTAAAGAATGACAATTGTAAGAAAGTAACTGTATGTGTTCAGTGTATAGAATGATATAAAAACAAGAACACTAGTACATACACAGATAAGTAAAAGTATATATTTAGTATGTGAGTATATGGTTTACAAGTATTTTAATGTGTGTTAACTTAAGTATGTCTGAATTTGAGCAAAGCATAGTGATGATATCCTGAGCACATAGAACATGAGGTAAGTAGCATGAGGTAATAAGTAAACTTGTATATAGTAAATGTGTGTAAATGTTTAGAGAAATGCATGTATATAAATAAACTCAGTGTGTTATAGATATACATCATTTAATGTATGCACATGTATGACATTATAAGAAATCATAGCTAGAGTAGAAAGGAGCATGAGAAATGCATATCTGCATATGCATGTGTGTGCGTTAAGATTTTCAGCAGTCAAGCAAAAGATAAGAATGTTTTCAAAGATTTCAAATGTTTTAATGAAAGATTTCAAATGCTTTTGAAAAGAATCGTATTTCAGAAAATGTTTTTACAGTTTGAGTTACAGATTATGGTTTTCGGGGCATGAGGTAAAAAACTCACCCCAGTATGTAACTATTACAGAGATACAGTTGGAATTGACGGATTCAGAGAGACATGTACACATGTGGAGGACTGAGGGGACGCTCTCAGATCCTCGAGCCGGGGCTAGGGGGATGAGCGATACACAACGCCCCTAGACCCCACAGTTTGAGTTTGGGTGGTAGCATAGATCCGTACCCCCAGCTCTAATTTGTGGCTTGGGGGTTAGAGACACGTAGCGCCCCAAGACCACCAGTTTTGAGACAGTAGTGGCATGATTTGGGGGACAGCGAGACGTATCACCTCAAAGTCATGGATTTGCATTACTGGCTCCAGTTAGGCGTATGGGGGACAGCGGTATATAGTGTCCTCATACGTCCAGGTTTTCAGACAGAGATACAGATTTCAGAAAAGCTTTCAGATTTCAGATTTCAGATTTTAAGCAGTTTTCAGATTTTCAGTACACTGTTTCCAGATTTTCAGTGCCTAGATTTCAGAAAGCCAGATGTTAGTAAACAGTTTTCAGAAAATAGAGTTTAGAAACAGTTTCAGATTCCAGTTTTCAGTTACAGCTTTCAGAAAGGGCCTTTAGAAAAGGAAGTTTTCTGAAACAGTAGTTTTATGAGAGATTCTGAATTTTTAAGTAGAAACCAGTTTGTAAGTAAAGTTTTCAGCAAAAAGTTTTCAGAAAGAAACTTTCAGAAAAGAGATTTCAGAAACAGTTTTTATGAAACATTTTTCCAAAAAAAAAAAGGTTTTCAAAAAGCATTTTCTAAAAGCTTAACATGTTAAAGTATTGTGTAGTTACAAGGCATACATACGACTCATATTTTAGTATTCATTTGAGATGCATTAGCTGACATCAATGCATAATAGCATTATTATAATCTTCTAATCACGCATATAAAGCATATATTCTGATATCATTTGAAGAACATGTAGCTGACATTAATGCATAATAGCATGTTTGTATCAATTTGTATATCTGATTAGCACTCGTATATATAGTATATATACATAGGAGGATCAATTTGTGATACACTGGCGCATGATGTTTTGATAATGTACTGATTGTTTGAAATAGAAAGGAAGTTATAATAATTACTTGAACTAGATTAGTAAAGAGTTATAAGAAAGGAAGATGAAATAGATATTTGAGCTGAATTAGCAGAGAGTATACGAGGATATAATGAGATAGCAGAGTAGCACAGTGAAAGCATGGCTAGGTTTCATATAGTTGACGATGATATAGAAACTTGATATATATATATATTAAGATGTTTTAAACTATAAATGATAGAAGTAATTTAAAGTATGTGAGTAATCAGACAAAATGATTAATAATCTAGTTATATGTTAGTAGATGGATAAGAACTAGATAGTTAGCTCAGACCTAATACACAGTTGTATGGACACATAGATAACTCAAGTTAATTCAGAAATAGAATTAAGACTTTGTGTGTGTTTGAAGTTAAAGTTGTTTGCATGATTACTTACTGAGTCATTTTGACTCACACCACAACAGTTTGTTAGTTTTGCAGGTCAGTAGCGGTTATGCTGAACCGGTAGGATTCTCTGAAGACTTTGAAGAAGGTGGATCGCCCTAATTGCAGTCAAGAGAGTCCTGGGTCGAGTTATGGGTCCTCACGGCCCTTGTCCTTATATTGCATTTGTATTCTATATGTATAAGTCATATAATAACATAGTTTCATTTTGAGTTCTGGTCGGAGGCCAATTATTTGCATTTTTGTTTATTGAGTTCAGGCCTGAGGCCTTGTGGATGAATGCTTTGATGTTGAGTTACCGGCCTGAGGCCGAGATTGTTATGTTCTGGATGTATATGGATGATGGCTACAGGCCAGGTTGCTTGATGTTACGAATACATCATGCCGAAATTTCGTTAGAATCAGAAGCTTATGGAGATGGGTTTAGCCTGTCTCCTGCCGGTAGCATCCTGGCCTAGGCGGGATGTTACATCAGCATCATGGGTGCACTTGAACATTCATCAGAAGCCCATTGGGTTACTCAATATTGATCATTTTTTCGATTTTCTGTTTGTATTTCTTGCGGAAGCCAAAAGACATGAGTTCGTCACAAAATCAGTGTAAGATATTTTCCTGACTGCAACAAAGGCAGAAGAATTAATTGACCAAATCCCAGCATTTGAACCAAAAATCGACCTCATTCTTTCCAAGTTAAACTGGTCAAATAGCGATCGTGGTAAGAAGCATAAATTGGACATAGATCTTAATCGGTAATTTTTTCGTAGAATTTCAGTTAACCAGGTATGATCTTATAAGCTCTTCTTCTACTGTTTAAGACATTGGGTATAATGTCTCATTTAGGTTTGGGGGAGGGAATAGTTGATTAGTATATTGTTTATTTTGTGTTATTTTATTAGATTTTTAGTCCAAATTTTTTTCGAAAAATACAAAAAAAAAATTGAAAAATTTTACAAAAATTAAAAAATATATATATATTGTGTTTTTGTTTTTAACTTGATTAATAAGATGATATTGGTGAGAGATAGATGTGTAAGGATCCCACTCTTGATACGTATCTCAAACCCATTTTCGAAATAAGTTAATTTTTGTTTATTTTCTTTTGAATTATTTAATTTCTGAATTCTCCATAAAACTGACTAAAATGGATCTTCATGTGCTCAGTTGATAGGTATTATAAACATGCATGGTAACATACGGACATGAGTTGTAATTGGAAAGTTTGTAATATTCAGTGCTATCGTTTAATTGGAGGAAGCATCTATAAATGGCAATGGAGTTAAAAAAAAAAAGAAAAAGAAAAATATGTCGAAAAAAACGTCTGAGATCTGAGTAATTAAGTCCGTAGGGGTGTCTTATAATCTAGTGCCCTAAAGCCAACTGGTTTGGGAGTCACTGGCCCAAAGCTCACTACATAGATGGAAGATATTGTATATAAATAAAAAAACAAAAATAAAAGAAAAATCAGAAAAAAAATATTCTTTTGCTAAAAAAGGTGTGAATTCTGATAAAACTTTAGGACAAAAATATTACTCTCTTTTCAACTACACTTGTGACTATTGTGGGCAAAATGAGTTGATTAATATTTTTATTGGTTGTGTATATGGAGAATGGTAAAAATAATCGGAGAATTTACTTATTCGGTAATTTAGAAAGAAAGAAAATAACTACTAACTTGGAGTAGAAGTTTCACCTGTTTAGTCACTAACTTTTTTATTCTCTTTTATTTTGTCTATTTGCTTTTGTGTGTATTAGTTTTACTATCCTTTTACTTTTATCAAACGTTTGTGGGTATCATTGCTGTAAGCCCTCACTAGACTACAACTCGTCCACTAGGGACATCTAGGGGTTTAAAGGCTTATTGCATACGTTAAATGCAACCGTGATCCCTGCGAAAGTAGCTTAGTTTAATTTTAATTATTTTGTTGCATTTTATTTTGTTGTTTTTCTCGAGGACTAGCAAAATGTGAGGTTTGGGGTGTGATAAGTGGAAAATATATCAATATCTACCGCCCTTTTTACCTAATATTTTGTTTAATTTCTCGGGTTTGATGAAAGTTTTGATATGTTTTATATGTTTTGCAGATAAATAAAGTATTGGGATTTAATGGACTCAACTCGGGGATAAAATGATGAAATCCGGAGGAAAAAAGGTCCAAAATGAAAATTTACTGTACGCGTTACGAAGTGTAGTCCTAAATTCCAATTTTGTGCAAGTTTGGTATTTTGGCCACAATTTTTTCATCCAATATCCGATTGAGCTGATTCAAGTTGCAGATTAAAGAGACTCAGGGATCTAAAACTTTGAAGATTTAAATATTTTCGAATTCTGAAGTTTGGAAGGCCGAAATTGATGAATAATCTAGTGTATTTTGAGTAATTACAATACTCATTTTCAAAATATAAAATAAAATTAATAAAATAAAAAAAATAAAAATAAAAATTGTCAAACTTCCACCAAACATACTTGCATGTTTGGAGCCATGTTTGATGCCATGTTTGGTGCCGTGTTTGGTGGAGCAATTGGTGTAGGAGTCGGTGGAGAAATTGGTGGAAGCCTTAGATTTTCCTTTAAATACCAAGCCATTTCATTTGTAATTCTCATGCTTTCCTTAGATTTTTGTAAGGAATTTAAGGATTGCATCATGTGTTTATTTTTAGTAATTCAATTTATGCATTTTTTTTTCAGTAATAGTAGTAGTTTCTTTTCTTTTCTTTTCTTTTATGTTTTGTAGTTAGATTTCCGCTAGGGGAAGGGTGAAGCTTTTATTATTTTAGTTTAGATTAATCTCCCTTAATTATAATATAGAAATTATAATTTAACATAAAAGGTTATACAACCTTAATGGCTGGTTTTATTTATTTTACATAATGTGACACCGCCTATATGACCAGTCTTTATCTGACAGATGATTATCGCATATATGGCTGGTTTATGGACAAATAATGATACCGCATTTATGGTCGGTCGGACTTAATTAAAATCTGAATTAATGAAGATACTACCTATATGGCTGGTTGGTAATATCCCTGATAAATTCTATATTATAGTAAGAGAGATTTCTAAATTAGAAATAGTAAAATTGGATCCCCAAACCCCTAGTATTTTATTTTTATTCTAGGGAAGTGATGAAACACAATATCCACACACTTAATAATTGATTTTCTTTTTATGGTTAATTCTTTAGTTTTTTTATTGAGTTTGAAGATTAATGCTTCTTGTAAATTGGCCATTAATAAGATTGATTTGGTAAACTTAATGAACTTGACGAATGGATTTTAGGTTTCAGCCTTAGATTCAATAGCTCATTATCTTCCTTGAGGATAGATAATCCTTTAATAGATTTCCTTACAGGATAGACATATACATGTCGGGCGGGGGTATCCACTATTGGAACTTGAACTTAATGAATCCAAGTAATTTGGTTGACATAGACATATGGTTCAATTGGGTTATACTAGGTATTTGCATATGACCATCGACATAGGATTTTGCATATTTTCGTGTTCCAGGTTAGCAAACTTACTTATTACACATATATTAGAGAATCAATTCATATTTAGAATAATATTGTGTGGAATCACAACTCTAGATCTTTGTGTCTTTTGTTTATTTTCCTTAGTATTTTCTATTGTTTATTTTATTTATTTATTTAAATTAGCAAATCCACATCCAACCAACCAAAAGTTATCATTCCCTTCTCCATATAATTAGATACTTGTAAATAAATTGTATCAATAATTAAAAACAATAATAGGAATTAAGTCCTCGTGGGATCGATATTTTTATACTACTTGAATGATACGTGTGCTTGCGTTATACGCGTGTGATTACACCGGTCAACATGGTGCTAAATAGTTGTACCCTCTGATATACGAGAGCGGAAGAGCTTTTTTTGCAACTCGTACTTCTGCGATATAAGGTTAGATCGGTGAAGGTCCTTCAATTTCAACATCATAGTATATGGATCCAATCCCTTATTCTGGCGATGAAATTGAGGGGTCATTGCAGCGAGTATGACATATTGAGTAGTTGAGTTGTCATCACTGTGAGTCTTCCAAAGCTCAAGCTCAAGCGGCTGCTCAATTCCGGGCTTAGGCCCAAGAGGTCTCTCTTTCGTATAGAGCATCTTCTCGACCCCCAGGACAATCCTGAGGTTCATATCCCAATCAGGAAAGTCAGCATTATTAAAGACATTTTCGCCATGATAATGTCACTGATGTTCATCCTTCAAGCCATCTTAATAGTAATAGTCTAACTATTCAATTAACGATTACGGGTACAGTCCAACTGTTAAAAGAAAATAATAAAATATTAGTACAACTAATAAATATATAAAACGACGAAAATAATTTGAAAGCATGTAATGGAAAGTATTTAAACGAAATTTCTAATTCAATACTGACCTCCCATTATTTTTCGGTGAGCCTCTAACCCTCTGTTGAGTACTCGGGAAACCTACTTTGGCCAACAAGTTGTATGATATTTAACTAGGTAGATCTTTAAGATCAATTGGATCTCATCCAATTCCTAGATCTGGTAGGTGGACCTTCAAGTCTGAAACATATATACAATATATATGCAAATGTATCCAATATATTCCATAACCTTTTCCTCTGAATCAACTAAGCTTTGGCTTTGGCTCAACAAGATTAATGATTCTAGTTAAGCAGGACCCATTGACAGTGGGAAAGCTTCGTAATCCATGTCGATGAACAAGAAGTGACCTTGACATTGGCCAACAAGTCACAACTTGCCCAAGACATAATATATAACAAAGCCTTCGTGGTTCATATGCATCCGCGATGGACATTGATCTTGACTTTGGCAAACAAACTGTTGGACAATTATGACCAATAGCATCACTATTTGCACAGAACATGGTGTTGTTGTACAAATTAACTATGTGACAAAGGAAAATGCTCTTTTATCATTTGTAATTGGATTACCGAGATATATAAATGATAAAAGTCCATATGATTAGTTCCGGATTAATAAGATATGAGACAATATTAATCCACTAAGGTTTAATCATTAAATAATCCATAGTCGTAGTATTATCGAGATTGGACATCGATAATGGGGAATAGACTAGTATTGCACTTGTGCGCGTTGTGGGAGCATAACGACATAGTTCTCATATATTTAAGTATTTGATACTTATGCAAGTGTGATAGGAGGTTGTGTTCACCGATGGTACGGAAAACAGCTTCGCTCTGGATAGACCCCTCGGAAACCCATTGGTAGTATGACTATATGTCTATGGGAATCCGAATCAAGGTAGGTGTATTTGGTCTTAACCTGAGACTTGGATCGCTAATACTTACGACAATCAGTATAATTTGGTTTTGGTCGTCCAGGGCTTTAACAGGTTTTGTGTACGTCTCTTCTGCGTATACTGAGAATCGTAGTGTATTGGGTGTGATGTCAAGATGAAAGTATCACTTCAGTCATATGAATATGATGATCACGTAGGATACGGAACTAGTACTCTTAAGTAATGCAGTCGTCAGGATAATATGACAAGGTCATAGTTATATGATTATAGAGACTAGTTACTAGAGATCCAAAATGTGCTTCGTATGGGGCAGACACAATTCTAGCCCCAGGCCTAGCATGTGACATCTGATACTGGATCGTTATACATAATACTACGTATACTACGCCTGACAAAGATTACATATTCCTTAAAAGAATATTTCTGGAGAATTGAGTAGGCATGACGCTTTGCTAGAAGGCAACCATGTCTCTTAAATCGGTTAGAACGTGGTATGGGGTATGTACATGTTCGGATAGTCCGATAACAGGATTTACGGCCAACATATCCAGAGATCTCTTGGGTCGCCTCCCAAAGATTCACCGATGATGTTTGACTGGAACAGATAATTAATCTGGGAATTAATTATGAGAGAGAAAATTAATCTGGGATTAATTACGGAAAATAATTAATCTGGTAATTAATTATCAAAGAGAAAGAATTAATCTGGGATTAATTGCAATGAGAATTTATCTAGGATTAAATTCGTCAAGAAGAGAGAACGCTATTAATTTGGAATTAATCGGCAAAATAAATTTAATAGTTAAATTGGATTTTTCTATTTAATTTATTTATCTGGGCTAAAATAATATATTGGACATATTAATTGAAATTAGATTTCAATGCGAAATTAAAATTGGATTTTAATTCAAGCGAACAAATTAATTTGGAATTAATTCGCGAGCGACTTCCATAATAATTTTGCTAGGCATTATTATTTAATTAAATTAGATTTAATTACATTGCGATGGAAAATTCATTTAATCGGATTAAACGAAACTTAGCCCGAAGTGTGTTGTGCAACCCACTTAAATTTTGAATTTAAAGTGGGGCCCACTAACTTACATCACTTGTCATTCAAGTTGATGGAAGTGGTTGAGAGCTTTAATGAAAGCTGCTCCAATACACTTTGTTTTTTTTTTTGCTTTTAAAAAGCATATACACATTTTGTGTGAGTTGACTTGGTCAATTGTCTTTAGAAAACACAAAATAAATTTCTCTCTCTCCATTGTCTTCTCCTTGGCCGAAACTTGTAGGCTTTCTCCATGGAATTTTTTTTTTCAAAAATTCAAGCTTGCTAGCAAATTTAGAGTCAAAGGAAGGTGATAGGGAGACTCACCCGAGAGTTTGGAACTCGTCTTCATGCTCCGAAGCTTCCAACACATCCAACAAATGTGGAAATTTTTGAAATCTCCTCAACCAATCAATGTGAGTATTCTGCAATTCTCTTGGTAATTCACACACAAATCACTCTTAGTTGATCTTGGCATGTTCTAGGAACACTAACACAAACCAATGCCAATCTTGGATCATGAGAGAGAACCACTCAATGGAAGGAAAACGCTTAATATTTGATTGATGGTTTTTCGAGTAAATAGGCAACCAATTTATTATCTTTGATTAGGTCTCATCATACACCCTTAAGCATGCATTCTAAAAGCATAATAAGGCGCAAAATAAATAATAATGATATATGGATGGATATATAACGAATTATTCCTAGAACAAATCTCTCACTTTCTGTAACATCCCAGATTTTTCAGGACAGATCTTGATGGTTTCCGGACTGAAGTTAAAGTCTCGGAACAACATGATTTTAAGGAATAAGATTTCAAGCAATGTTATATGGGTCGGAATAATATAAAGTGAATAGTTCTCGCATCAGAAGACGTGTCGTCTCAAAGAATCAGTTACGCGATTTATTATTATACCCATAAAGTTTGCGAATTTGGTCAGGGAATTAGAAAACGAATTCTGATTTAGTTGATTCTTGAACCATCGGACTCATATTTCCGAGACGAACAACTTTCATGTTGAATATTTTTCGAAAATCGTGCCATAAGGGCTTCAAAATTGATGATTTCCGAAATTACCCTTATAAGTGGGGACATTTTGGTAATTTGGAATGGAGGATATTTTGTGTTTTTATTATTATTATTATTAAAAGAACAAAAAAAAAAGAAAGACATACGAAATGTAGAGAGAGACGTGAGAGAAGAGAGAGTGATCGGATTTGTGGACGGCCATCCGGTGGCCGACGGTGGCGCGCATCGGCGCCATCGTGATCGTCCAGTAATGGTGCATCTCGTGGTGGCCGGCGATCGTGCAGTCGACAGCAAGCGGTGGCACAGGGAGGAGAAGATGGCCGCAACTTGGGTTTGATAGATCTGGCTCGTCGGTTCGTTTCACGGCCCGAGCCACTAACCAAATCGAAGCCCTCGACGAGTACTACGAGTAAGCAGAATCGATTTCACCGAACAGTGACCGGTTGCATGCAAACGAGGAGATAAGACATATGTGAACAGTAAACCCAAATGAACAGTAGCTCCGATCAGAATTCTGATGACACCAGCGCGTTCATATGGCCATTGGGAGTTCGAATATGGCCTCGAAATTTTGGTTCGACTTTCCGTTAAAATTTCGTTATTTTAAAGTTTATCGATTTATATTCGGATGCTTCTAGTTGTTCTGTAGCGTAGTAAATTGGCATGAAATGAATTGGATGTGATATTATATGATAAAATGATGAATGTTGTAAAATCCGGGCAGAAACGGAATAGATTAGATCGATCCGATAGAATTAGCGAGTTTCCGGTAAAATAGAGTTTCTCGCGCAACTGAGCATAGATGTCCGTAATCATGAAGATGATATAAATATGGTATTTGGAGGGTAATTAAGTAATTTTGGATAAGTTCAGAGGGTTTGAGACCATTCGGTAGCGTTTGCGGAAACTTTTCCGCAAGATTTGCCACAAACTCGTAAAATGAGAATCTAAGTCATCTAGCTAGTTTAGTGTTGGGGTTGGTGCTCAGAGCGCCAATCCGGACCGTATTTATGTCTGATTCATGAATACGAACATCCCCTTATTCCATAATATTACTTATTTATGGTTGCACCTCTTGTTCTTATATACGTATTCGATCTGATTACGATTAGATTGAAACTAAATGTGGTTTAGTGATATGTATATATATTAGACAAAGGCCCGATAATATATAATGCAGTACACAGTTACAAAGTTAGTTTGTAATTGACATTGGGAAGTGTCACTGCTATATGAATATTATCAAACATAGTTCATGGTCAAGATTTGCTAACACGGGTCGGTTAGTCAAATCCGTTGAGACCAGTACATGTCGTATATCGAGACTTGGTCCGATGGTTTATCCCTGTAGGGGTTTTTAGGGGGTGAGTCTGGTATACGCAGCGGAAGCGGTGAAGATCCGATTTTCAGATTTCAAAACTTTTTCTCGGATTAATTAAATAAACTTATTTATTTAATATTCCAATATCAAATTATGAAAATAAATTCAATAAAACATTTTTAAGTGAATTTACCGAAATGCCTTTGCTTTGGTTTTTGTCCGTTTTAGTCCGAAATTGATCCAATCAATTTTGAATGATTCTAAATCATTTCTAAGATGAACTTATGATGTTCATAACATCAAAACACCAAAAGCACCAAAATCCCCAAATTATCTCACCAAGGCCGAGAGCCTCACAAGGAAGCACAATTGTGCACTTTGTCATTTCATGTCTCAAAACACATCTAAATGTAATCCAATGAACATGAAACTTTATATGCATCATATACACACACAAATACACAACATATATGAAAAACCCCAAATTTGAAAAATTAGGGTTCTTAACTACACAAATAACTCATTTTGACTATTAATTAATGTGTATTTAAATTAATCAAGTATTAAATGTAAATACACAATAATTAAGCAAATGACTATTTAGTTCTTTAGAACGTATCTTACGTTTAAGCTTTAAACGACTTTATAAATAATCAATATTATTTATTAATATTTCTCTAGTGCTCTACGAGTATGTTTCATTATTGAGACTCTCTAGATTCAGGTATATCCATCACGAAATCAAATTTCGTGTCCATAATCTATCCACCCGTAGATTATGACGATCACGGATAATCTCGCTGAACCATACAGGTCGAGGTCATGGCAAATGTATAATTCCTCCGTCACAGGTATCCGATAAATCCCAGAGATATAGATGTAAACGTCAAATCTCTATCGGGATTATCCAGTCGACTATTCTATTAGCAATCTCAAAAGAATGTTTAGAACTAGCTTCTAAACTTTACCACGGGCCCATGGTTTTATCTGATTGCTAATCATATAGACTACCTATGCTCCGATACACAGAACTGACGGATCATATCTTGATACACATAGGACACCCTGATGATCTGTCTACACCCAACGAACAGACGGAGGTCTGATCTAAATAGATCGGTGACGTGACTGCCGTCTAAGTGTAGAAGATGTCTCATGTGCCCCCAATGGCATCTCAAGTCTAAGAATCATAAGTGCTACTCAACCCAAGAAGATTCTTATTGACACTGGTGTACCATCCATTAAGAATCTTCGGTGAGTCGTTCAGTGTTTATCCGCTATAAACACCTACACGTCTATACTAGTCTCCAAGACTAATGGTTCATTGAGAAACCATTGGAATCATATATTCCAGTATACGACATGTACCGGTCTCAACGGTTTACTATACTGACCAAGTAGTGTAAATCTTGACCAGGAACTGTCTGAGAATGACAACGTCATGATACTTCTCAATGTCCGTTGCGACGCTTTTGCAATTGTATCATGACTAATCATTCTCGGGTCATTACGTCTTTACCATATAGAAATATAGATTATATTATAGAAACTGTATATATTATTCATAATAATAATGTTTTACAGAAGTATTTAACAGAAATACAACCGGGAATTGGCGCTCTGAGCACCAACCCCAACAATCCCAATGAACCATGAGTCTATGGAGACTCGTATAGACGTGTAGGTGTTTATAGTGGATAAACACTAAACGGCTCACCGAAAATTCTTATGGATGGTACACCAACGTCAATAAGAATCTTCTCGGGTTGAGTAGCATAGTGGTCCTTCGACTTGAGTCACCATTATGGATGTATGAGACATCATCCACACTTAGATGGCAGTCACGTCACCGATCTATTTAGATCAGACCTCCGCCTGTTCGTTGGGTGTGGATCGATCCTCAGGATATCCTGTGTATGTAAAGATAAGATCCGTCAGTTCTGTGTACAGAGCATAGGTAGTCCATATATATTTAGCAGTCTGTTAAATCTGTGGCCACAGTAAACATCGGAAGTAAGTTCCGAGTGTTATTTAAAGATTGCTAATAGATACGTCGACGAGATAATACCTATAGAGATTTGACGTTTACATCTATATCTCTGGGATTATCTGGATACCTGTGACGGAGGGATTATACGTATGCAATGACCTCGACCTGTATGATTGAGCGAGATTATCCTTGTAGGGGTTTTTATGGGGTTAATCCGATAACGCAGCGGAAGCGGTGAAAATCCGATTTTCAGATTTCAAAAATTTTTCTCGGATTAATTAAATAAACATTTTTATTTAATATTCCAATAATCAAATTATGAAATAAAATTCAATAAATCATATTTAAGTGAATTTACCAAATTACCCTTACTTTGGTATTTTGTCCATTTTAGTCCGAAATTGATCTAATAAATTTTGAATGATTCAAAATCATTTCTAAGATGAACTTATCATGTTCAAAACATCAAAACACCAAAAGCACCAAAAATCCCATAAATCATCATCAAAGCCGTGAGCACTCATTAGTGCCCAAAATGTACCATTTGTCATTTCATGCTTCAAAACACATCCAAATGTAATCCAATCAACATGAAACTTTATATGCATCATATACACATCCAAATGCACAACATATATGAAAAGCCCCAAATTTGGAATTGGTCATGAACCCTAATTTTTCAATTTCCACAAATTGGACAAATTAGACCAAATACATTAAATCAATTACTTCAATCATCATTCTTCCATCAAATCCAAGTCTCAACACAATGAAACAACTCAAGATCAAATCTAGGTCATTTAAGAGTGGGTCAATAACTCTAGATTAGCAACATGGTTTCCAAAACCTTAAAAGAATAGTTATAACTACAATAGTCATACACTTCCTTCATCATACATGCTTTACACCTCCATCAAAACTTCCATCAACAAAAAACCACAAGGAATAAAGAAAGAAATAACCTAAGGATATCATATATTAAAGCCTAGATCCTAAGGAACAATTTTCTTACTAATAGCAAGTTGGAAAAAACTTACTAAAATCAAGCTTTTCTTTGATCTTCTTTCTTTCTCAAGCTTCCTTTAAGTCTCTTCAATGGAGTTTCTTTTTGGTAAAGTGTATTAGGTTAACCAAATGAAAAGCAAATGAAAACAATATATACTTGTGAAAAAAAAAAGCCTTGGCCGAATTTAACAACAAGCATATACCAAATTTTTCATTTCAAATTAATTTGTTATCTTAATATAAATATCTAAAACTACTTTATAGATATTTATTTAAGTCAACAATTGCAACTAACATCATTTACTTTAAATATCCTAATATAAGATATTTATATTTTAATTAATTTAATCATTTAACAATTAAATAATTAATTAATTAATCAAATACAAATATATTAAATATATGTATAATATTTACAGTAAATATTAAAAACATATATTCATTTAGGATATAAGTCAAATAACTCATTTTGACTATTAATTAATGTGTATTTAAATTAATCAAGTATTAAATGTAAATACACAAAAATTAAGCAAATGACTATCTAGTCTCTTTAGCACGTATATTGAGTTTAACCTTTAAACGACTTTATAAATAATCAATATTATTTATTAATGTTGCTCTAGTGCTCTACGAGTATGTTTCATTACTGAGACTCTCTAGATTCAGGTATATCTGTCACGAAATCTAATTTCGTGTCCATAATCTATCCACCCGTAGATTATGACGATCACGGATAATCTCGCTGAACCATACAGGTCGAGGTCATGGCAAATGTATAATTCCTCCGTCACAGGTATTCGGATAAATCCCAGAGATATAGATGTAAACGTCAAATCTCTATCGGGATTATCCAGTCGACTATTCTATTAGCAATCTCTAAAAGAATGTTTAGAACTAGCTTCTAAACTTTACCACAGGCCCATGGTTTTATCTGATTGCTAATCATATGGACTACCTATGCTCTGTTACACAGAAATGACAGATCCTATCTTGATACACATAGGCACCATGAGGATCTGTCTACACCCAACGAACAGGCGGAGGTCTGATCTAAATAGATCGGTGACGTGACTGCCATCTAAGTGTAGAAGATGTCTCATGTGCCCACAATGGCATCTCAAGTCTAAGAATCACAAGTGCTACTCAACCCAAGAAGATTCTTATTGACGCTGGTGTACCATCCATTAAGAATCTTCGGTGAGTCGTTCAGTGTTTATCCGCTATAAACACCTACACGTCTATACTAGTCTCCAAGACTTATGGTTCATTGAGAAACCATTGGAATCATATATTCCAGTATACGACATGTATCAGTCTCAACGGGTTTACTATACTGACCAAGTAGTGTAAACCTTGACCAGGAACTATCTGAGAATGACAACGTCATGATACTTCTCAATGTCCGTTGCGACGCTTTTGAAACTGTACCATGACTAATCATTCTAGGTCATTACGTCTTTACCATATAGAAAGATAGATTATATTATAGAAACTGCATATATTATTCATAATAATAATGTTTTACAGAAGTATTCAAAAGAAATACAACCGGGAATTGGCGCTCTGAGCACCAACCCCAACAATTATCCGTGATCATCATAATCTACGGTGGATAGATTATGGACACGAAATTAGATTTTGTGACGGATATACCTGAATCTAGAGAGTCTCAATAATGAAATATACTCGTAGAGCACTAGAGCAACATTTATGAATAATGATGATTATTTATAAATCGTTTAATCGTTAAACGAAAAATACATGTGAACGGGCTGAACCGTCATTTCCTAATTAATGTGTATTTGTATTTAATATATAATATTATTAAATACACATTAATAAATAGTCAAATAAAGGTATTTGACATATATCATCAATATATGTATTTGAGATATTTAAAGTAAATATAATACATATATTTGATATATTTGTATTTAATTAATTATTTAATTATTTAATTATTTAATTGTTAAATGATTAATATAATTAAAATATAAATATATCACCAAATGATAAAGTTAGGAAATGATTATAAATGTAAATGTTTGACTTTACATTAAAGGAAAAGGTTGTCAAATTGATTTTGACTTCTTAAGATATTTGTTCAAAATTGTTTGAAAAATAAAAATATCTTTTTCCTTTATTTCTTCATAATTTCGGCCAACACCTTATAAATATAAGAGTTATATTTTTCTTGGTTGCTTTTGTTGACCTAATAAATATCAATAAAGGTGTTTTAGATATTTATTAAGTTGATAAGATTAGTTGATCAAATGAAATTTGAAATGAAATTGAAATTAATATTTTTTGTGTTAGCCTTTACCATTTTCGGCCAAGGCAAGTTTTGTACAGATATATATTGTTTTCATTTCATTTCATTTGATAACCTAATACACTTTAAAGAAAACTCCATTAATGGAAACAAAGGAAGCTTGTGAGAAAGAAAAAAGAAATCAAAGAAAGCTTGGATTTTAGTAAGTTTCTTCAACTTACTATTAGAAAGGAAAATGTTCCTTAGGATCTAGGCTTTAACATATGATGTTCTTAGGTTATTTATTTCTTTATTCTTTGTGTTTTTGATGATGGAAGTTTTGATGAAAGTGTAGAACATGTATGATGAAGGAAGCTTATGGCTATTGTAGTAACAAGTGTTCTTTTGTGGTTTTAGAAACCTTGTTGCTAATCTAGAGTTGTTGACCCACTCTTAGATGACCTAGATTTGATCTTGAGTTGTTTCATTGTGTTGAGACTTTGATTGGATGGAAGAAAGATGATTGAAGTGTTGGATTTAACCAATTTGGTCTAATTTGTCCAATTTGATGATATTGAAAAATTAGGGTTCATGACCAATTCCAAATTTGGGGCTTTTCATATATGTTGTGCATTTGGATGTGTATATGATGCATATAAAGTTTCATGTTCATTGGATTACATCTTGATGTGTTTTGATGCATGAAATGACAAAATGCACAAATTGCCCACCAAAGGGAACATTCGGCCAAGGATGGAAAAATGGGGATTTATGTTGCTTTTGGTGTTTTGATGTTTTAAACATGCTAATTTCATCTTAGAAATGATTTAGAATCATTCAAAATTGATTTGATCAATTTCGGACTAAAATGGACTAAATACAAAGTGTAAGGGTAATTTGGTAAATGCACTTAAATATGATTTATTTGAATTTTATTTCATAATTTGATTATTGGATAATTAAATAAATATATTTAATTAATTAATCCGAGAAAAAGTTTTGAAATCGGAAAATTTAATTTTCCACCGCTTCCGCTGCGTTACCCGATTTAGCCCCTAAAACGCCTACAAAATGGTATCAGAGAGAGTCTGATTCTAGGCCTCCATAAATGATTAGCTTATTTTATTCAATGTTTAATCATGTTTTCTTGACTTTATACATGCATGTTATAATCTAATTTGATTAGATTTAGGGTGTATGACACTTAATGGAATATCCCCGCTTAATAAGGTTTTAAAGTAACTAGTATTTGGAATACTTGTTTCTTGGTCCGTCTTGTCAATACGGTTTATAAATATCTTTTTGTTGACTACATCCGAGACCGTGCCTCTGCTGTGAGGGTGTAGCTGATAGAAATTTATTTATGCCGAATGTATATTAGATACTAGATAAATTCAAGCGAAAGCGGAATCCTGAACGTGCCCTAGCTGTCAGGGTTACACAAGTAACTTGAGTTTATCATTGACAAGTTTAACCTTGGTACGTCTCCTTGTGGGCCTGCCTTCGCAGCGACAATGTGAAACGGCCAGGACCGGAACCTTGGAGTCACTAGTGAGTGATTGACAATTAGTTGTCTACCTGTGAATATACGTCGGCGAGACCGTGCCTCTGCTGTGAGTCGAAATATATTCATGGGGTCCTCTTCCCATTATGGAATTCGATTTAATTATTGAATTCTCGTCTTTCTGTTGGGGATTACGGCATTACGTAAAAATAGTGGGAGGCACTGCTAAGTTTAAAATATTCCATAACTTAGGCAGTGTATGTTATTATGGAAATTGCCGCTTGTTTGTTTCCTTATTCTATAGTAGATAGAATTAAACTTTTATTTACTGCACACATATTTTGATATGTTATCTGACTAGACTCCTGGTTTCAGTTATTCTAGAATAGGTTCTAGATACTAATAGACTAGGATATTATTAGATTAGTCTAAACCATCGGGAACTGTTGTTCCGATTTTCTTGAAAAATAAAGATGGTTAATGACTTAGTTTCTAAGTCATGATAGATAATCTAGATAGATATCCCCTTTAGGATATAATACTTTAGAGACAATAGTTTCTTATGCAGTAAGAATTGACTTGAATTAGTTCATGTCTCGAGATTCTTGACTGGCATTTAGAAAGCCCTATTAGGTATTTGTTTTTCTAGTAATGACGTTTCTAAGCTTTAATTACCTTTAGAGGTAATGTGTCTGACACAATTTGCTAATCAGTTATTTACAATTGTTGTGAATAGTTGAATGCAAATAGTAAAGCTAAAGAAAGGAGATGCGTATATTTGTGTATAGAAAATATCGATTTTCACAATACTACAACTATAGGTATTGGATACCAGATCTCCCGTCTAGTTATTTGAAATATTGGTTAACGATTGTTTTGATATTTGATATCGGAACTTGCGACTATTGGATAGTCACTTGTTCTTTATAAACAATTTTTACATATTTTATAATAACTAGTAGTGTCATTGACGTAGAAATAAACATTAAGAAAAATTATTCGGTAAAGTAAATAATTTAGAACGGTGCTTTATGAATTTAATCACTTAAGTATTGGATGCTCAATCCGTATGGTAAAGGATGGTTTGATACTAGATCACACCACACATCCTTGTCCATTTAATGAATATTATATTCAGGAAAGTGATTAAGATCTCGTTTAACCAATGATTGTCATTGGACCACCAAATTTATTTAACTGATACATTGGATGTATGTAGTTTAATAAATAATAATTACTTAAGGTAGTTTTCTTTATTTCGTAACTTAGTTGATGAATTGTCATAACTTAGTTACGTGTTTCTGAAGGAACACATATTGAAAGTCTTGAAAGAATCAAGAACTTTCAATCTCTTCTGATGAAATGAAGATTGAACATTTTTGACTTGTTCAAATATATTCAATCTAAAGTATTTTGAAAACTTGATGTAGGACACAGAAACTGGACGACACATGTTGTTCTAGACTCAGGGCCTAGTTGGGAGTACGGAGTAGCCAACGAAGGACTAAACCGGAGAATGATGGAGTCGCCACCCGGTGTGAACCGGGAAAATGATTTAAGGCCGCACTCACCCCTCGCAAGGGAAGACCTCAAACCGTTGGGTTCGGAATGGTACCTTACTTATGTCATTTGTAATGATTGGATTTGTGTAATATTAACCTAGTTTACGAGGCATGCATTGGTGGAGATTATTCTAAGCGCATTACAACTTAAATTCTTGATACAAAAATAATTAATCACATCACGCTTAAAATAAAAACACATTACAACAACATAATCATGCTTCAAATACAAATTTAAGTGAAATGAAATATGTGAGCCTATTAAGTGGTACGGGGCGTTGTATCCCGAGTGCAAACCATATTACCGTCCATTCGGATTCGGCTATGGAATTTATGTCCGGGTTTCCATCCAATATACCACAAAAAAGGAACACATATTCCATTCACCCAAAATTACATCACGTACTAATTAATAACATTCATGCGACCGAAACATAAATTGCATTTATTTCGTGTAAACTAATTCTAAATGACATGCTAAAATAGTCAAATAAACTACATGCATTTCTACGTCATTATTTCATGTAAACTAATTCTAAATGACATGCTAAACTAATCATTCATGTTAATCAAACAAAAATACATTTCTTAAATCATTATTTCATGCAAATAGGTTTCATACAACATACTAAATTAATTTAACACATTAAACACATAAAATACATTTTTTAGGCCATCATTTCATGTGAGAGAATTTTGTAATATAAACCCTCAGGTCTAACCTTTTTTGTCGTTGCTCGGAGGCGCGTTACACGGCCGTCGGAAAGGCTAAGTCACCACAATCGCACCGGTTCGCTGTTGCAGTGTTTCGCTCACTGTTTTACCACTTCGCTCGCTGTTTTGAGTCCACTTCGCTCGCTGTTTTGAGTCCACTTCGCTGCGTTCCAAGTCTTCGTGCTTTGCCCACTGGTTGGTAATGAATATAAGTTTGTTTTGGTGAATTTTTAGGGGTATTGGGTTGCCGTAAGCTCGATTTCTCGAAGACTTATAAGTGTAGTTTTTGGTTCACTGTTTCGGTGATTTTGGTCACTGTTTGGGCGTGAATGAGCTGCTGTTTTGGTGTGGATAATGTGGCTTGGATGAGGCAACTTATGTACTGGTTTGAGAGGGAAATTGGGGTGGTTTTAGGCGCAAGTTTCAGGGGCTAAATGAGGGGCAACTTGGGCGTGAACTGCAGTGAGTTTTGGGGCTGTTTTGGCGTGATTGTTGGGGCTTATTGGGGCTGTTTTGGCGTGAATGTTGATAGGCAGTAGAGGGTTGGGCGTTTTTAAGGTTAAATGAGGTAATTAAGGAGCTAAATGGTAGCAAATGGCGTGAACAAGAAGGGGGAACAGAGGGCTGAACGTGTGAAGATTGGAGTGAAGGCAGTGAAGGTGGTGGCTTTAGGCGTGAACACTAGGGGCTGAATGGGAGTTGTTTTGATCTTCCAAATACTTGATATTTTGCTTCGTATATCCTTGATCTCTAAATGGCCTCCCCAAGGCAGAAAAATCATGGTTTATATAGGCAATTTAGAGTGCATTTAATGGGTAGGCCAAGGATATTTATTTTGATACCAAACTTGGTTGAAATAAAATGCATAATTGGATGGCTTTGTTGACATATACAAAAGATGATTTGAAAAATGAATCAAAGGTGGTGGGATGGTTATGGGCGTGGGGTGTAGGGAATTAATGGTGTGGGGGGAGTGCTTGACTTGGTGAGGGAGGCTATTAAATGATGTAGGGTTGGTTTAATAAATGTCTTGGAAAGTTAACATCAAGGTAAAAGGCAAGGTCAAATGTTAAAGTGAATAGGTAGAAGGGTAAATCTTGATGGAATAGTGTAAGGAGGGTAGAAAATGGTGTCAAGGTCGTAGGCCTCCTAGGTGGTGGGCTTGGTGCTTGGTTGGTTTTGGTTTAACGGGCTTTGGATGCGGATTTGGGTGTCTAGGTGGGCTTGGAAGGGTTTGCGGTGATTTTCGGGTTGTAGACACGCTTTGAAACGAACTTTCAGCAAGCAAACTCTGAGCGAACTTAGCGAATTAATTCTGAAATGTATTATCTCTTGACTTCACCTTTCCTTCGACCGCTTTCTGCGAACTCCACGACTAAAAGGCGGTGCCTCCTTATAAGACTCCTCATCGGGTTTGGTATGCAAAAATGCAATGCCTACACTTGATCCTTAAAATTCATTACATGTCTTTGAACTGTTCAAAGATCTTTGATACAATCAAACATTTGAATTTAAAGCAATTAGTTCTAAGGTTATACAGTGAATATGATTCATATTCAATATTATTCTTCCACGATTCCATCTTGATGGAATTGAGTAGTGGGAGCAATTGAATCTTATATGATTTGATTCGTTTGATATTGAATGTTACCGAATTAGTTTCAGTACTCTTGGGGTTATACTCCAGTAACACTAATTCATCTCTTTAATTAATGTTCCATTATTTTCTACAGTTGCATATATGATATGTATAGGTAGAAAATTTGAATCTTGAAAAGTTTGAGATTTCAATCTTTCTTTTATATAATAGTTATATAATGGAAATTACTTACACCTCAGAGGTATAAGTAAAAGTTTATCGTTTATTCTGTTTAATAGAATATTGTATTCTATTTAATAGAATATTGTATTCTATTTAATAGAATATCTTTCCTACGATTTTAAGTAATAAAATCGTTTTATTACTTGGTGTATAACATCAGATGTTAACTATTGTAGAAAAGACTTGACTTATTGAAGTCAAATGTGAGAATGATAAATTATAAATGGAACTACGTAATTAATAAGATGAAACAACCCTTATACATCTTCCGTACAAGTTCAATAGGATAACAGAATCATTCACGAGTATTTGATACTTAATGGTTCCGTTGTTTTCTTACTGAAGAAAATTATCCTATAACTTATAATGGAAGCGATATTTGATATCGATTCTGGAAGTTCACCATTGAACCATAGATCTAAGATTGTTCATAGCTTACTACGATCAAGTTTTGAACTTGATTACGCTTTCATTATGAATTAGTTCATGATATGTGCTAATTGTTTGCGCAGCGAAAGCAATATGAGCTTATTAAAGGTTTGACCTTTACAGTATGACAGTGAGAAAAGTTATACTCAACAATCTATTGTAGATTCTGAGAAAACTTATCTCTAGTCACGCTAATTGAACAATTAAAGATATATTGGTTAATGTTGATAATAAACTGTATATTTTAGCTAAAGAATGCAAAGTGGCGTTTTTTGATGACTTATTCAGATAAGAGATCAGTTGTGATTTCCTTATTTGAAGAGTTCATTCTGAAATGGCCCTAGAGTTTGTGTTCTGCTGAGATCGCAGTTTAGTGTGCTAGCTTACAGAGCCTATTGTAGACTCGGATAAGTCTTCCAGAAATATGTGTTCTATATTTTTGATATCGTCAATTGTCTGATCTTGTCAAAGTATATAGAATACATATGTGATAAAAGGGTTAGTGGGAGCGTACAAATTACTTTCTATTGTTATATATCCTAACAAACATTATCATTATTATAGTAATAATGAGATGTTTGTTAGGTAAAAGGTTTACCTAAGTCTTATTTACTCCGTGAAAACAGTGGGAGTAGTCTCTGTTATATACGATATAAAGTTTTATATAAGATATAAAACCAAGAGACTTGTGAGATACTCTTATTATTCGTACATTAGATATGATCTAATAAAGGACATAACTAGGCTATATGTATGACAGTTAGTATAATTAGGCTATCTGTATGACAGTTAGTATAACTGTTGGACAGTTATTGTGTGTCTTATATAAAGTATTCATTTTTCGTAAAGGATGATTCCTTTTTCGAAAGAGATATTGATTAGAATGTCTAATCAATTTTATGTATCATTTGATGATGACATAATAAATACTTTATAATGTGCGAATGTAGATATTGATTTAATCGTAATTGTTACGAGTTATTTTGACATCCTATAGACCATATGATGGATCTTGAAACACGTTCTTTGTGATCTTTGAGATATTAAGAACGAGTTTCTAATTCATGGAGAATATAGTCTGCAACCATTAGGGTCATATTAGTTTTGAGACTAATTATGACGTTAGACAGTCTACGTCATAAAGAGTCACAAAAGATGTAGTGGGAGTGTCACGAAGGATTCTACTAACTGAGTAGAATTAGATGCAACTTATGAAGTATAGACTTATGAAGTTGCATAGTGACCTTATAAATTAGAAGTTTTATATTGGTGTTGTGCTTGCGGTTGTCCTCATAATATTTTTGGATTTTATCCCTAAATACTTGGACAACTTAGTAGCTGTAGCATAATACTGATGTAGCATCAGTTTCATATTAATGTATAATTTAGATTCTACAAAATATGAATGATGCTGACTAAGGGAAACGATGGATTTTTTTTTTGACAAACTCAATATTTCATAGCGGACTTGTTTCTTGCCTCTTAAGTACTGGTGAGCTTTTGAGGGCCATGTGCATATGATACACATTGATACGTGTATATGATATCGTGGATTGGTACTAGAGCAAGTGGGAGAAATTGTTGGGGTTGGTGCTCAGAGCGCCAATCCGGACCGTATTTATGTCTGATTCATGAATACGAACATCCCCTTTATTCCATAATATTACTTATTTATGGTTGCACCTTTTGTTCTTATATACGTATTCAATCTGATTACGATTAGATTGAAACTAAATGTGGTTTAGTGATATGTATATATTAGACAAAGGCCCGATAATATATAATGCAGTACACAGTTACAAAGTTAGTTTGTAATTGACATTGGGAAGTGTCACTGCTATATGAATATTATCAAACATAGTTCCTGGTCAAGATTTGCTAACACGGGTCGGTTAGTCAAATCCGTTGAGACCAGTACATGTCGTATATCGAGACTTGGTCCGATGGTTTATCCCAATGAACCATGAGTCTATGGAGACTCGTATAGACGTGTAGGTGTTTATAGTGGATAAACACTAAACGGCTCACCGAAGATTCTTAATGGATGGTACACCAACGTCAATAAGAATCTTCTCGGGTTGAGTAGCATAATGGTCCTTCGACTTGAGACACCACTGTGGATGTATGAGACATCCTCCAAACTTAGATGGCAGTCACGTCACCGATCTATTTAGATCAGACCTCCGCCTGTTCGTTGGGTGTCAATCGATCCTCAAGATATCCTGTGTGTGTCAGATAAGATCTCCGTCAGTTCTGTGTACAGAGCATAGGTAGTCCATATATATTTAGCAGTCTATTAAATCTGTGGCCACAGTAAACATCGGAAGTAAGTTCCGAGTGTTATTTAAAGATTGCTAATAGATACGTCGACGAGATAATACCTATAGAGATTTGACGTTTACATCTATATCTCTGGGATTATCTGGATACCTGTGACGGAGGGATTATACGTATGCAATGACCTCGACCTGTATGATTCAGCGAGATTATCCGTGATCGTCATAATCTACGGGTGGATAGATTATGGACACGAAATTAGATTTTGTGACGGATATACCTGAATGTGGAGAGTCTCAATAATGAAACATACTCGTAGAGCACTAGAGCAACATTTATGAATAATGATGATTATTTATAAATCGTTTAATCGTTAAACGAAAAATACATGCGAACGGGCCGAACCGTCATTTCCTAATTAATGTGTATTTGTATTTAATATATGATATTATTAAATACACATTAATAAATAGTCAAATAAAGGTATTTGATATTATTAAGTTGATAAGATAAGTTGATCAAATGAAATTTGAAATGAAATTGAAATTAATATTTTTTGTGTTAGCCTTTACCATTTTCGGCCAAGGCAAGTTTTGTACACATATATATTGTTTTCATTTCATTTCATTTCATTTGATAACCTAATACACTTTAAAGAAAACTCCATTAATGGAAACAAAGGAAGCTTGTGAGAAAGAAAGAAGAAATCAAAGAAAGCTTGGATTTTAGTAAGTTTCTTCAACTTACTATTAGAAAGGAAAATGTTCCTTAGGATCTAGGCTTTAACATATGATGTTCTTAGGTTATTTATTTCTTTATTCTTTGTGTTTTTTATGATGGAAGTTTTGATGAAAGTGTAGAGCATGTATGATGAAGGAAGCTTATGGCTATTGTAGTAATAAGTGTTCTTTTGTGGTTTTGGAAACCTTGTTGCTAATATAGAGTTGTTGACCCACTCTTAGATGACCTAGATTTTATCTTGAGTTGTTTCATTGTGTTGAGACTTTGATTGGATGGAAGAAAGATGATTGAAGTGTTGGATTTAACCAATTTGGTCTAATTTGTCCAATTTGATGAAATTGAAAAATTAGGGTTCATGACCAATTCCAAATTTGGGGCTTTTCATATATATTGTGCATTTGGATGTGTATATGATGCATATAAAGTTTCATGTTCATTGGATTACATCTTGATGTGTTTTGATGCATGAAATGACAAAATTCACAAATTGCCCACCAAAGGGAACATTCAGCCAAGGATGGAAAAATGGGGATTTATGTTGCTTTTGGTGTTTTGATGTTTTGAACATGCTAAGTTCATCTTAGAAATGATTTAGAATCATTCAAAATTGATTTGATCAATTTCGGACTAAAATGGACTAAATACCAAGTGTAAGGGTAATTTGGTAAATTCACTTAAATATCATTTATTTGAATTTTATTTCATAATTTGATTATTGGATAATTAAATAAATATGTTTATTTAATTAATCCGAGAAAAAGTATTGAAATCTGAAAATTTGATTTTCCACCGCTTCCGCTGCGTTACCGGATTTAGCCCCTAAAACCCCTACATTTAGAATAGTGTATAAGGGTATAATAGAGTAATCAAACTTAAACCGTAGGATCGAAGAGGGTTCGTGTATTCCGGGAAGGTACGGAAGTTTATTATAGCTGAGTAAGAAGTTTCGCAAATAGCGGTTCTGACCATGTGTTGTTATTTGTTTTAACAGATGGGACCGGGATTATGAGTGTTCACCTAGCCAGGTAAGTAACTCATGCGATGAATACTTGTGGTATTTGTTTTGTTCCAATTTAGATAGTAAATAAGTGTTATAAGTATAGGTATAACCATATAGCAGACTGTGTGTATATATATATAATAATGCGAGTAAGATACTACTAAGCATAAAATTGAAAGTATAACAATGATAGAGTATGAGTTAATTTAATGATACTTGGGTATGGGGGTTGTAGGAAACTACACCCTAAGGAATGGGATTAAGGATTAATTATTATAATCTATAAGGAAGTAATTTTTTTTATGTACAGATCCATGTAGAAGAATAGAAAAAAACAAGAACATAAATGTACACATAGATAAGTAAAAGTAGGTAAGTTGCATGAAGTAATAAGTAAGCTTCTATATAGTAAGTGTATGTGTGTGTATTGGTTTTGAGAATGAATTCAGTATGCCAATGTGGATTGATACAATTTTGGTAGCATGTATGTAATTGTAGGCACTGCATTTTTCCATATAAAGTCTCTATGATGAGTCTCGTATGGAGACACTACCTCTTTAGTTGTGAAAGACGCGGGAAGCGGATGTCAGAAGGGTAAAGTTAGAAAATGGAATTTTTGTTGGACTTAATCCGGTTGTTTAGCTTCGGTTGCTTGTTGGACTTCCGTTTCAAAGCTCATACTCGGCCCAAAACCCCCGTAGACCACTTACCAAACCCAAACCAAACCCAAAATACCCAAGCCCACCAAGCCAAACCAAGCCCACGCCCAAGGAGCCTTATTCACGCCCATTCCTTCCTTAATTAGGTAGATGCACATTTATCACATGCTTAAATCAAGACAAATCCTCTCATAATTGAAAGAAATCAAATCAAATCCATATCACAATCATTGCCAATCATTGTAGAGATTTTATCCTTGTGTGACACGGATTAGGAGATGTCACCATCAATGAGAATCATATTCCTTGTCGTACAAGGATAACCTCTACCCCCCTTTTCCTATAAAACAGGCCTTGACCACCATTCATAACCCTAGCACATATATCTCTCCCTCACGCCCAAGGCACTCATCTAAGTCCTCTCTTTCACGCCACAAGCATCCCCTTTGAGCCTTATTGCTGCATCCCCTAAACCCCCCACTGCCGTGAATCACTTTCCTCCTCTCCCACCATTCACGCCTAAGCCCCAAACACAACCCTCTTTGCGCATCTTCATGTAGGGGTTATTTAGGGGCAGTGTCCGGTAACGCAGCGGAAGCGGTGAAAATCCGATTTTCAGATTTCAAAACTTTTTCTCGGATTAATTAAATAAACATATTTATTTAATTATCCAATAATCAAATTATGAAAATAAAATTCAATAAATCATATTTAAGTGAATTTACTGAATTGCCCTTATTTGGTATTTTGTCCATTTTAGTCCGAAATTGATCTAATCAATTTTGAATGATTCTAAATCATTTCTAAGATGAACTTAGCATGTTCAAAACATCAAAACACCAAAAGAATCAAAATCCCAAATTATTGATCCTTGGCCGAGAGCACCATTGGGCTCCAATTTGTGCATTTTGCACTTTCATGCTTCAAGACACATCCAAATGAAATCCAATCAACATGAAACTTTATATGCATCATATACACATACAAATACACAACATATATGAAAAGCCCCAAATTTAGAATTAGTCATGAACCTAATTTTTCAATTTCCTCAAATTGGACAATTAGACCAAATACATTAAATCAATTACTTCAATCATCATTCTTCCATCCAATCCAAGTCTCAAAACAATGAAACAACTCAAGATCAAATCTAGGTCATCTAAGAGTGGTTCAACAACTCTAGATTAGCAACATGGTTTCCAAAACCTTAAAAGAATAGTTGCAACTACAATAGTCACAAGCTTTCTTAATCATACATGCTCAACACATTCAACAAAAATTTCCATCATCAAAACACAAGAAATAAAGAAAAGAAAAACTTAAGAACATCACAAGATGTTGCATAGATCCTAGGAACAATTTCCTTTCTAATAGTAAGTTGAAGAACTTACAAAATCCAAGCTTTTCTTTAGGTTTTTCCTTTTCTCCTTCACTTGTTTCCTTAGTTTCTTTCAATGGAGTTTTATGAAAAGTGTATTAGGTTAACCAAATGAAAAGAAAATGAAAATAATATATACTTGTGCATTTTTGGCCTTGGCCGAAAATTCAAGTAATGTATATACCAAATTTTTCATTTCAATTTCATTTCAAAATCATTTAATCAACTTGACAAATATCTAAAACACTTTATGGATATTTATTTAAGTCAACAATGGAAACTAATACCATTTACTTAAAATATCCTAATGTAAGATATTTATATTTTAATTAATTTAATCATTTACAATTAAATAATTAATTAATTAATCAAATACAATATATTAAATATATGTATAATATTTACATTAAATATTAAAAAATATATATTCATTTAGGATATAAGTCAAATAACTCATTTTGACTATTAATTAATGTGTATTTAAATTAATCAAGTATTAAATGTAAATACATAATAATTAGGCAAATGGCTATCTAGTCCCTTTAGCACGTATCTTGCGTTTAACCTTTAAACGACTTTATAAATAATCAATATTATTTATTAATGTTGCTCTAGTGCTCTACGAGTTTGTTTCATTATTGAGACTCTCTAAATTCAGGTATATTCGTCACGAACTCCAATTTCGTGTCCATAATCTATCCACCCGTAGATTATGACGATCACGGATAATCTCGCTGAATCATACAGGTCGAGGTCATGGCAAATGTATAATTCCAATTCCTCCGTCACAGGTATCCGGATAAATCCCAGAGATATAGATATAAACGTCAAATCTCTATCGGGATTATCCAGTCGACTATTCTATTAGCAATCTCAAAAGAATGTTTAGAACTAGTTTCTAAACTTTACCACGGGCCCTGGTTTTATCTGATTGCTAATCATATGGACTACCTATGCTCTGGTACACAGAACTGACGGATCCTATCTTGACACACATAGGACACCCTGAGGATCTATCTACACCCAACGAACAGGCGGAGGTCTGATCTTAATAGATCCGTGACGTGACTGCCGTCTAAGTGTAGAAGATGTCTCATGTGCCCACAATGGCATCTCAAGTCTAAGAATCACAAGTGCTACTCAATCCAAGAAGATTCTTATTGACGCTGGTGTACCATCCATTAAGAATCTTCAGTGAGTCATTCAGTGTTTATCCGCTATAAACACCTACACGTCTATAATATTCTCCAAGACTTATGGTTCATCGAGAAACCATTGGAATCATATATTCCAGTATACAACATGTACCGGTCTCAACGGGTTTACTATACTGACCAAGTAGTGTAAACCTTGACCAGGAACTGTCTGAGAATGACAACGTCATGATACTTCTCAATGTCCGTTGCGACGCTTTTGCAACTGTTTCATGACTAATCATTTTAGGGTCATTACGTCTTTACCATATAGAAAGATAGATTATATTATAGAAACTGCATATATTATTCATAATAATAATGTTTTACAGAAGTATTCAAAAGAAATACAACCGGGAATTGGCGCTCTGAGCACCAACCCCAACAAAATCTCCCACTTGCTCTAGTGCCAATATCGATTGTATCTAATACCCATCGACTCCACGTGTTTATCAAATAACTTCGGAGGTATGGCCTTCGTCAGCGGGTCTGCTACATTATCTTCACTCGGTACCTTGCACACGACAATATCCCCTCGCGACACAATCTCTCGAATGATGTGGTACTTGCGTTCCATATGCTTCGACTTATGATGCGCCCTCGGTTCCTTTGCTTGCGCAATGGCTCCAGTATTATCACAGTATAACGGAATCGCAATCTCGATACTTGGGACAACTCCCAATTCTGTGATAAAGTTCTTTATCCACACAGCCTCTTTTGCAGCTTCAGAAGCTGCAATATATTCCGCCTCAGTAGTGGAATCAACTGTCGATCCCTGTTTGGAACTCTTCCAACAAACTGCATCTCCGTTAAGGGTAAATACGAATCCAGATGTAGACTTTCTATCATCAGGATCCGATTGGAAATCGGAATCCGTATACCCGTTAACTTGCAGTTCGTTTCCTCCATAAATTATTAACTTATCCTTAGTACCTTTAAGATACTTTAGGATCTGTTTAATGGCCATCCAATGGTCATTACCCAGATTGGACTGATATCGACTAGTTACTCTAACAGTGAAACTGATATCAGGCCTCGTACATAACATGGCATACATTATGCTACCCAAACATGAAGCATAAGGTTGGTTAGACATTCTAACCTTCTCATCTTCTGTTTGTGGACACATCTTCTTAGAAAGATGAATCCCATGTCTGAACGGTATGTTTGCTGTCTTACAGTTACCAAAACTATACCGTTCCAAGATCTTATCTACGTACGTTGATTGGGATAACCCAATCAGCCTCATTTGTCTATCTCTATAGAGTTTTATCCCTAAAACATAGGAAGCTTCTCCCAGGTCTTTCATGGAGAAATTCTTACAGAGGTACGCTTTGACGATTTGTAACACACCTAAATCATTCCCAATGATTAGGATGTCATCAACATATAGGACTAAAAATACGACCATGCTCCCACTAGCCTTCTGATACACAGGATTCTTCCGAATTCTTGAGAAAACCAGACGATCTAATAATCTCGTCAAATCGAAGATTCCAACTTCGTGAAGCTTGTTTAAGTCCATAAATGGACTTCTTAAGCTTACATACCATGCCCGCGTTTTCGCTGGATGAAAAACCTTCCGGTTGTTCCATATAGATTTCTTCATCAAGAAATCCATTTAGAAAAGCCGTTTTGACATCCATTTTCCAAATCTCGTAGTCATGATATGCAGCTATAGAAAGCAAAATCTGGATAGACTTAAGCATTGCTACCGGCGAAAAAGTTTCATCGTAGTCGACGCCAGGTCGTTGCGTGTAACCTTTTGCTACCAGTCAGGCCTTGTAAGTTTCAACCTTACCGTCAAGCCCGCGCTTCCTCTTGTAAACCCATTTACAACCGATAGGAACAATTCCTTCGGGAAGCGAAATCAATTCCCAAACTTGATTTTCATGCATTGAGTCTATCTCGGATTTCATGGCACTTTGCCATTTCACGGAGTCGATGTCCAACATCGATTCTCTATAGGTGAAAGGATCTGTCTCTTCAAGTAAGAGAACATCCAGACTCTTTTCTTGTATCAAATACAAGCGTTCAGGAGGTCTAGATACCCTTTCCGACCTACGGAGTGTGTGTGTTGAAGGTCCTTCATCTACTTGAACTTCAGGTTCCTCCGTTGGTTCGTTGTTTTCAGGTTGGACTTCATCAAGCTCAACCTGTCTATGATTACCACCTTCTGACAAAAATTCTACTTCTAGAAATTTTGCGAAGCGAGCTACGAACACATTTCGATGCTCGGTATCATAGAATAGATATCCCCTCGTATTCGAAGGATATCCGACAAACCTAAACTTTCGCCCTCGAGGCGAAAGCTTATCTTGTTGAGTCACCCTGACATAGGCAGGACAACCCCAAACCTTAATGTAATTAAGATTTGGTCTCCTACCGAACCATATCCCATACGGTGTCGTAGGAACATCATTTGAATGAATCTTATTCAAAAGATGTGCGGCTGTTAAGAGAGAGTAGCCCCATAAATAATAGGGCAAATCTGTGAAACTCAACATTGATCGGACCATATCCAATAAAGTCCGATTTCTCCTCTCAGATACTTCATTGTGCTGTGGAGTACCTGGAGGAGTGTATTGAGCGAGAATCCCATTCTCCTTCATATAATCCATGAACTCACCACTCATATATTCGCCGCCTCGATCTGATCGAAGGCATTTAATATATTTACCAGTTTTTTTCTTACTTCATTTCGGAACTCTTTGAACTTTTCAAAGGTTTTCGATTTATGTCGCATCAAATGCACATAACCGTACCGTGACAAATCATCGGTAAAGGTAACAAAGTACGAATAACCACTGTGAGCAGTTTGACTTAGTGGACCACATACATCAGAATGTACGAGTTCCAGTAAGTTAGTGGCGCTGTATCCAACACCAGAAAATGGGGCTTTGGTCATCTTACCCTGAATACAGGATTCACAAGTTGGATAGGATTCAATGGTAAGATCTGATATCAAACCATTCCTAACCAATTGGGTAAGGCGTTTGACGCCAATGTGACCAAGTCTCATATGCCAAAGTTCAGTATTATTAATTACAGGTAATCTACGTTTATTAACTCCAGTATTTAATATATCTTTTGAAGTTTGCAATGTATAATGACCATGCTGGTTTGGACAACAAAGGATCTGAATATTATTTTTATCATATAAATATAAAGAACTATTCTTAATATTAATACAAAAGCCTTTTGTATCCAATACAAAAAGTGATATAATATTTACGACACATCCCGGTACAAAATGACAGTCATATAACGAAAGTGTCCCATTCGGTAATGAGATCTCGCATACTCCCACTGCAACTGCATCCAAAGAGTCTCCACTCCTGAACCGCAACTGCATCTCCCCGGGCTTCAGCCTCCTACTTTCCTTCAGCACCTGCAACGAATTGCAAATGTGAATGGGACAAGCAGAATCTAAAATCCAGTTGGATGTAACGGCTTCACAAGCCAAAGATAAATCAATAACTGGAAAATTAAAAGTACCTGATGTAGATGCTCTGTCTCTCCTCAGTTGGGCGATGTAATCAGGACAGTTCCTTTTCCAATGCCCGACTTTTCCGCAGTGGTGGCATTTGTCTTCAGAATCCCTCTTGGGCTTAGCAATTTTTGCCTGTTGTTGAGGACCGAAAGCCTTCTTCTTCCCTTTCTTCTTCTTTCCCTTGGAGCATCCTTGGGAAGAAGCAGAGAGAGAAATAGATCTAGGTGGGCGAGTCGGTACTCCCTTCTTAAGATCCTCTTCTACCGTGAGCAACATCTTATGTAGCTCCTAGTAGGTACAGACAGTCTCGTGCATGTTGAAGTACATCACGAACTGGCGAAATGAAGCTAGTAGTGAACCAAGAATGACACTCCTACCGAGAATGTCATTCAAGATAAGATTATGTTGCCTCAATTGATCGATCAAATCGATCATCTGAAGAACATTTGGGGTAAACTTTGCCCCTCATCCAGACGTGCATGGAACAGTTCCATGGCGACTTTGTGAACAATCACTTGTTCTTGGTTCTCAAAAGATTTTCTCAATCGCGTCATCATACTATAGGAATCTAGCATACCATAGTATTGTTGCTTGAGTTTTGGAGATAGAGAACTGAGGATGTATGATTTAACCCTTAAATCATCATCCTTCCAAGCTTCAAAAACTCGGTGTTCCTCCTTCGTAGCATCCTCACCCACTGCAAGGGGCAACGGACCCTCAAGAACATAACCCAGCTTTTCGGAATCGAGGACAATTCTCAAATCCAATTCCCAGTCAGCAAAGTTCTCAGCGCCTTTCAGTTTGTTCGCATCAAGCATACGCGCAAACTGATTTGTAGATTGTGCCGCCATCGCCAATCTATCATATAGATCATGAAAAATGGTTAGCAGAAATAAAGCAGTTTCATATAATATCAAAAGCATAAACTAGATCATGGATTTTTAATCTAAAAATGCCCCTCCCACTAAATCATGCAATACTGTAATCCCCAAACAGAATACAAATATTTAATAATTAAATTAAATACTAATAGTGAAAAGTGGACCACGTGAATATATTTCGTCTCACAGCAGAGGCACAGTCTCGCTTACGTATATTCATCAGGTAGACAACTCATTTGTCAATCATTCACTAATGACTCCTAAGTATCCGGTCCTGGCCGTTTCTCATTGTCGCTGTGAAGTCAGGCCCATAAGGAGACGTACCAAGGTTAAACTCGTCAATGATAAACTCAAGTTACTTACGTAATTCTGACAGCTAGGGCACGTTCAGAATTCCACTTGCACTTGAATTTATCTAGTATCTGATATACATCCGGTTATAAATAAATCTTTATCGGCTACACCCTCACAGCAGAGGCACGGTCTCGGATGTAGTCACAAAGAAATATTCATAAACCGTATTGACAAGACGGACCATATAACATGCATCAAATACATAATTACATCCAAACCTTATTAATTAGGGATTTTCCGCTAAGTGTCATACAACCTAAATCTAACCAATTTAGATTCAAATAAGCATGCATAAAGTAAAGAATACATGATTAAACATTGATTCAATGAAGGCTAATCATTTTAGGTGGCCTAGAATCAGACTCGCTCTGATACCATTTTGTAAGGGTTATTTAGGGGCAGTGTCGGGTAACGCAGCGGAAGCGGTGAAAATCCGATTTTCAGATTTCAAAAATTTTTCTCGGATTAATTAAATAAACATATTTATTTAATTATCCAATAACCAAATTATGAAAATAAAATTCAATAAATCATATTTAAGTGAATTTACCGAATTGCCCTTATTTGGTATTTTGTCCATTTTAGTCCGAAATTGATCTAATCAATTTTGAATGATTCTAAATCATTTCTAAGATGAACTTAGCATGTTCAAAACATCAAAACACAAAAAGAATCAAAATCCCCAAATTATTGATCCTTGGCCGAGAGCACCATTGGGCTCCAATTTGTGCATTTTGCACTTTCATGCTTCAAGACACATCCAAATGAAATCCAATCAACATGAAACTTTATATGCATCATATACACATACAAATACACAACATATATGAAAAGCCCCAAATTTGGAATTAGTTATGAACCCTAATTTTTCAATTTTCTCAAATTGGACAAATTAGACCAAATACATTAAATCAATTACTTCAATCATCATTCTTCCATCCAATCCAAGTCTCAACACAATGAAACAACTCAAGATCAAATCTAGGTCATCTAAGAGTGGTTCAACAACTCTAGATTAGCAACATGGTTTCCAAAACCTTAAAAGAATAGTTGCAACTACAATAGTCACAAGCTTTCTTAATCATACATGCTCAACACATTCAACAAAAATTTCCATCATCAAAAACACAAGAAATTAAGAAAATAAAAACTTAAGAACATCACAAGATGTTGCCTAGATCCTAAGGAACAATTTCCTTTCTAATAGTAAGTTTGAAAAACTTACAAAATCCAAGCTTTTCTTTAGGTTTTTCCTTTTCTCCTTCACTTGTTTCCTTAGTTTTTTCAATGGAGTTTTATGAAAAGTGTATTAGGTTAACCAAATGAAAAGAAAATGAAAACAATATATACTTGTGCATTTTTTGCCTTGGCCGAAAATTCAAGTAATGTATATACCAAATTTTTCATTTCAATTTCATTTCAAAATCATTTAATCAACTTGACCAATATCTAAAACACTTATGGATATTTATTTAAGTCAACAATGGCAACTAATATCATTTACTTAAAATATCCTAATGTAAGATATTTATATTTTAATTAATTTAATCATTTAACAATTAATAATTAATTAATTAATCAAATACAAATATATTAAATATATGTATAATATTTACATTAAATATTAAAAAATATATATTCATTTAGGATATAAGTCAAATAACTCATTTTAACTATTAATTAATGTGTATTTAAATTAATCAAGTATTAAATGTAAATACACAATAATTAGGCAAATGACTGATGAGTGATAAATGTATCACTATTTCCCACTCATTTAACTTATATTTTGTATAGTTTCTTGAGTTTTGTGAATATTTTGATGTGTTTTGTGTTATTTTGTAGATAAATAAAGTTTCAGGACATTCTGGAGGTGATTTGAAGCAAAACTGTAAAATTTGGCAAAAGGGTATTTTGGTAATTTTGGGCGTCCCGACACAAGGGTATTTTGGTAATTTTGGACATCCCGACACCGAAATAAAATTTCAGGACATTCTGGAGGCGATTTGGAGCAAGACTGTGAAATTTGGCAAAAGGGTATTTTGGTAATTTTGGGCGTCCCGAGCAAAAAGGGTATTTTGGTAATTTTGGGCATCTGCCACGTGTCAAAGATTCAACGAGCCGTCTTTTTTAGCACACCATGCCACGTGTCGAAAATTCAGCGATCCAAAAAAAAATAATAAAATAATAAAAATCAGAAAAATAATAAAATAATAAAAATCAGAAAAATAATAATAAAAAATTAGATTTTTTTTGCCTATAAATAGATTTCGAATTTTTAGTTTCAAATGTACCAAATCCTCTGTAAATACTTATATAATAGAGAGTTCTTCATATTTTCTTCATATATTCAGTTTTATTTACGCTTTGTAGTAGTAATTATATTCAACCATGAGGGAGTAACCTCACCATGCTGAGGTAATAAGGTAATTCTTTTACTTTTTTCTTTTTAGATTAATCTCCCTTAAAAAATAATATATAAACTATTTAAAATCTGAATTAATAAAGGATACCGCCATTTCCGGACGGTTGGTTATTAAATTTAATCTGTTAAACCTGACTTAATGAGGATACCGCCATACTGGACGGTTGGTTTAATTTTTATTCCGCCTTTATGGCTGGTTTATTTTAATTTGACTTAATCAGGATACCGCCATTCTGGACGGTTGGTTTAAAATATCACAAGATTATATATTATTTTATGGGAGATATCTAAATAGTGAATAGTAGAAGTTAATTCCTTTTACCTTAGCATTTCTTTTTATTACTTTTCAGCAATTTCATTTTATGTCTTTTAAGTTTATATCAGCTTTAGTTATGTGTTGTAACTAAGTTAAATATCTAAGGTTGTGATTAAATCTAATATCACCGGATTTAAAAAGGGTTAGATTATAGTTTGGGTAATTAAAGAGTTATTTGTTGAGTCATAATCTTAATGCTTTTTATTAACTGATCACTAATAAAATTGATTAGGTAAACTTAAAATGAACTAGACATAGGGATTTTAAGTTTAAGACCTTAGTCTCAACAACCCACGATCTTCCTTAAGGATAGATAACCCTTTAATAGATTTCCTTACAGGATAGACATATACCTGTCGGGCGGGGGTAGTCATAATTGGAACTTAACCTTAATGAATCTAGGTAATTTAATTGACATAGACATATGGTTCAATTGGATTATAACTAGGTATTTGTAAATGATCATTCGAAGAGGCTTTTACATAATTCAGTGTTCCGGATTAATAATTCAATAATTATCCAACTATGATTTAACTACTTCATCTTTTAATTGATATTAGAAAGATTAACAACCCTAGATCTTTGAGTCTTTTATTTTCCTTAGTATTTTCTTTTGTCTTTTTATTTATTTATTTATTTAGCAAATCTTCAAAGCAGATCATTTCAAGCAATCATTCACTTCTCCCTCAATTAGATATTTGTAAATAAATAGTATCAACAACTAATAACAATAGTAGGAATTAAGTCCTCGTGGGATCGATATTTTTATACTACTTGAACGATACGTGCGCTTGCGTTATACGTGTGTGTTTACGCCGGTCAAGTTTTTGGCGCCGTTGCCGGGGACTTATTTTTCTTGAGTTATTAATTTTGAAGCTATCTAATTTACTTGTATCTAATTTTCTTTTTTCTTTATCTGTAATTTTTATTTCTTTCTTTTGTTTTAAGGTGATTAAAAAAATGGAACATTTTGAAAAATTACAAGCTTTACTAGAAGAAGATACACTCTAAATTCAGGAGCAACAGTCTAGTTTTCTGAGGCCTGTTGTCCAGCACAACAATTATCATTGGAATTCAGAATCAAGCAATTCTACATTTGCTCAACAGAATGAAATAGGGAGATGTATAATATGTGATGGTAACCACCCGAGCGATCAATGTATATACCTTTCAGAGTGGCAGAATTATTGGAATCAACCAAGGTATGTAGAATCATCACATTTTCCATCTTATCCACCATCTACCTACGATCTTCATCAAGAACCAGATCCATCAGAGGAAGATCAGTTGAATGACATGCTCAAAGATTTGTTCGAGGAACGGGAAGCTCTATTTGAAGCACAAATTCAGAGTCAAGCAGCATATATACAAAGAATGACAGATCAAGTTAGACAATTAACAGAGAACCTGAATCACATATCTCATGAAGCAAATTCAAATAATACTGAAGAAGCCTTTCAAATCCTGAGATTCATCATGACATCATAACAGAGGATGAGGCTGAGCAGTATCAAGAATCAGAGGTATCAGTTCAGGAGCCTGCACCAACAAAGTCTCAATTTGATTTTTATTATTCTGACTCTGACGAGGATGAAGAAGCTGAGTTACTTGTACCAACTGCACCAACAAGGAAGGATGAAACTTTCCATCCTCAGAATGCAGATCTTGGAGAATGCTTTGCACTAATGTTTGAAGACGATCTACCTAAGCCAGTCAGTTCACTCAGATCAGAGGATGAAGACCTAAAATCTGACATTTCTTTACATTCTCACATTAATATTTCAGGAGCATGCATTTCACAGATGACAGATGAAGAACTGAATGCTGAGATCCTAAAATTCATGTGAAGAAAAGGTGGAGCAAGAAGCAGAGCAAATAGAGGAGCAATTGTCAGACAAAATTAAAGATACAATGAATTCAGGCGAAACATCACTGTTTTGGGGAGTACAATTTAGAGATATTACTCAGAAACTTGACAAAATGGAAATCCCATTCCAAGTCAAGCATCATAAAAGACCTCCTGATTTTCTTTCTTTCTTCAGGAATCACTGGAGCAACAAAAGTTAAAAAGGTGGCACGAGCACTGAATGAGACAAAAAAAATTTTGCTACCTTACCGTTGGAAAAGACCCTTCAAAAGCAACGCTCACGGGATTGTCTTTGATCGGACATCCAAAACGACGCTGAAACCTCCTTAACAGATAGATTTTAGTCACGTCTGGCTGAAGACGAAAAATTTAGCGCTAGCTGGGAGGCAACCCATTTAACCAGGTATGATCTTCTAAACTTTCTTTACTATTTAAGATATTGGAACATTGTCTCATTTAGGTTGGGGGTAAGGAGAATAGTAAATAGTACTTGTTCGTATTGTGTTTTTATTTTTAGTCCAAAATTTCAAAAAAAAATAAAAAAAAAAATTAAAAAAATTAATAAAAACAAATGGCATATTTAAAGCTAGGTGATGGTTTGGTGTCTTCCTTCACTCACTACCTTTTTATAAGGAAAAGCTGTGGAGGCACCTAGATAATCATTCACTTGTAACGTGTTGTGACAGACTAGTTTGGAGGACTCGTTGTTTATTCCTGACAACAAGCGATAAGAGCCTAAGGGGCTTGGGTATTTAAGTGAGCCTCGCTCCACCTTCCCTCTGGGGAATCTACAACGGGAAGTCCATTCGATAGTTAGTCACACACCATAAATTCGTTGGCACGTACCATAAGGTATAAAAAAGGTGCGTTCACTTGGTCACTTGAACCCTTGAGTGGGGAGTCCTAGTTGTGAACAATCCTTCGTCAGCGAGAGCCTTTGAAAAAAAAAAAAAAAAAAAAAACACATGTAAATTATAGTTTTATGACTAGTAGAAATATCTGGTTGTTATGTTGACTAAAAAGATGAAATTGGTAAGAAATAGCTGTGTAAGGAATTTCCACTCCTGAAATGTATTTCAAACCTAATTCAAAACAAGTTAATTTTTGTTTATTCACTTTTGAATTATTAAATCTGTAAATTCTCCATAAAACTGATTAAAATGAATCTTCATATACTTAGTTGGTAGATATTATCAACATACATGGTAACATACGGACATAGGATAAAATTGAAAAGATTGTAATATTCAGTGCTATAGTTTAATTGGAGAAGCATCTCAAAAAAAAAGTAATGGAATAAAAAATAAAAAAAAAAAACATCTGAGATCCGAGTTATTAAGTCTGTAAGGGTATTTTAATACCTAATGCCCTAAAACCAACTGGTTTGGGAGTCATTGGCCCAAAGCTCGTTACATGGATCAAAAATGATGAAAAATTTATATATATGTATATATATCTGAAGTCTGAGTAATTAAGTCCGTAGGGGTGTCTTAACACCTGATGCCCTAAAGCCAACTGGTTTGGGAGTCACTGACCTAAAGCTCGCTATATAGATGGAAGATATTGTATATAAATAAAAAATAGAGAAAAAGAAAAAAATCAAAGAAAAATCAGAAAATTTATTCCATTACTACAAAAAGATGTGAATTCTGATAAAACTTTAGGACAAAAATATTACTCTCTTATCAACTGCACTTATGACCGTTGTGGGCAAAAATGAGTTGTTTAAATACTTTGTTAGCTGTGTATACGAAGAATGGTAAAAATAATCGGAGAATTTACTTATTTAGTAATTTAAAATGAAACAAAACAACTAGTAAACTTGGAGTAGAAATTTCACCTGATTAGTCACTAACTTCTTTATTCTTTTTCTCTTGTCTTTTTGCTTTTGTGTGCATTAGTTTCACTACCTTTTTACTTTTATAAAATGTTTGTGGGTATCATTGCTGTAAACCCTCACGAGACTACAACTCGTCCACTAGGGACACCTAGGGTTTAAAGGCTTGTTGCATATGCTAAATGCAATCGTGATCCCTACGAAAGTGGCTTAGTTAAATTTTATTATGTTATTTTATTTTTTCTCGAGGACTAGCAAAATGTTAGGTTTGGGGGTGTGATGAGTGATAAATGTATCACTATTTCCCACTCATTTAACTTGATATTTTGTATAGTTTCTTGAGTTTTGTGAATATTTTGATGTGTTTTGTGTTATTTTGTAGATAAATAAAGTTTCAGGACATTCTGGAGGTGATTTGAAGCAAAACTGTGAAATTTGGCAAAAAGGGTATTTTGGTAATTTTGGGCGTCCCGACACAAAGGGTATTTTGGTAATTTTGGACATCCCGACACCGAAATAAAATTTCAGGACATTCTGGAGGTGATTTGGAGCAAGACTGTGAAATTTGGCAAAAAGGGTATTTTGGTAATTTTGGGCGTCCCGAGCAAAAAGGGTAT